>PQWD01013547.1:0-104207 GCA_019425675.1 Leucinodes orbonalis | reverse complement strand
ACCATTTTTATTCTATGATGATTATTGTTCTTTGAATTCGAAGACCTAGACTTTCGTTTCAGGACGCGCCATAGAAAACACGATAAACTACTGATATTTCTCTAAGTAGCAGCTTCCATTTTGGTTTTGTGGTTTGCACCGACTTCAAAAAGCATAATTAGTAATAGTTCATATTAACAGTTAATGATATTCTCTATCACTACCGATAATACATGATTTTTCTTATTCAAATAAAACAGAGGTGATGTAATAATATATATTTATTCTTCAGTTAAATTTTTGAAGCGGTTCTTTTGATTAAAAAATAATAATATAGCTTCTATGTTTTGAATAATAATTTTTGTTTTTTATTTTTTAATTTTATATGTTTTGTTTTTGTAACTATGGACTGGAACGAGCAGGTTCACACGTGAAGGTACTCAAGAGCAATGAAGACCATGCACTCAGTCATTCTCGGGAATAAATCGGATTTCATATAGGAGAACAACAGCTACTAACACAGATAGCCGGATCGTATGCACATATGTGCAAGACCGATATGGCGGGTACGCAAGTTTCTGGTGAAGATTATTTAAGGAAAGCTGACGGAATATATGTACAGTTTGAACCGACTGCGAAGGAGGGTATGATTTCATGATCAAATTAATTTTAGCAATTGTTATTTTGAAAGGAAATGGTAGCAAATATCTATTATTATGTACATAGGGGTAACGTGCAGACAGCTCATCTCATGGTAAATGACACCGCGCTTATGTACCTACATTTGCAACACTAGTTGGCATATAATGACACCGCGCTTATGTACCTACATTTGCAACACTAGTTGGCATATAATGACACCGCGCTTATGTACCTACATTTGCAACACTAGTTGGCATATAATGACACCGCTTATGTACCTACATTTGCAACACTAGTTGCATATAATGAACCGCGCTTATGTACCTACATTTGCAACACTAGTTGGCATATAATGACACCGCGCTTATGTACCTACATTTGCAACACTAGTTGGCATATAATGACACCGCGCTTATGTACCTACATTTGCAACACTAGTTGGCATATAATGACACCGCGCTTATGTACCTACATTTGCAACACTAGTTGGCATATAATGACACCGCGCTTATGTACCTACATTTGCAACACTAGTTGGCATATAATGACACCGCGCTTATGTACCTACATTTGCAACACTAGTTGGCATATAATGACACCGCGCTTATGTACCTACATTTGCAACACTAGTTGGCATATAATGACACCGCGCTTATGTACCTACATTTGCAACACTAGTTGGCATATAATGACACCGCGCTTATGTACCTACATTTGCAACACTAGTTGGCATATAAATGCATTATTATCCTTATTATAATCCTTTATATGTGGTCGTAGCACAACACACAAAAGATGAATCTATTGTCTACGCGCATGCAACGTTCCAGCGACTACGGAAATATATTCTATTGGAATAATACCTACTTAGAATTAATATTAATATACTAGGTACTATAATTTACTATTAAAATATAATAAGCTGATGTAAGTGTAGGTGTAGGCAAATTTATCAATTTGTTATCACTATTACAAAATATCTACAAATCAGAAAAGTTTACAAGCCCAAATCGCCGTAATGCGTTATAACCGTAATCTCTAAGATAAATATTTAGTATTGATTGATTAGATGTTCAAGTAAACGTTTAATCTCTTTAATTTTATTCGTATCAAATTATAAAATTTGATCGATCTCTCCGAGATATGATAATGAATAAAGAAACAAAATTTGACGTTGAACAAATTGTTGCAGATGAAATTCAAGAGCTAACCATTTTGACGAGTCGAATCTTCAACCAAAGAAAGCACCATTGCATATTTATTATTAAATATAATAGTAGTTAGTGTTTCTCTCAGGCATAATATTTAAAATGCCTTAGAAATTGAGTCACCGACATAGCTCGCTGTCGCTAATTTGAAGTGACAGTGAGTCGATTACGCTTTTAACAGGACCGATGGCCGTTGGACCAAATAAGTTAATGATTAGAGTTAAGACTTCGTCTTGGTAGGCGCAGCGAAAAACACAGACGCAATGGACTGACGACATTCGACATGAGACATGGATCATGATCATCATCAGCTCATTAAAAGTCCCCAACGAGGGGCACGAGCCTACAGGCGTGCGCAGTCTGCGCAGGTTTCCTCCCGATGTTTTCCTTCACCGTAAGAGTGTCGGTACATAATGTCGGAAATTCGTAACATATTGATACGTGAGGGATTTGAACCTACGCCATCCAGATAGAAGGCAATAGTCAATGAGCCACCGATGCAACTTGAATTTCGGCGCATAATAGGGGAGACGTCTAGAAAGCAGTAGACTGCGATGATGACGATAGTAAAAATGGTCATTTATTACAGATTGTTGAAATACATACATATTTTTCACACACTTATTTCATCATCATCATTATCATTACAACCTAAAATGTCCACTGCTGAACGAAGGCCTCCCCTAATGATTACCCGCGGGCCGATCCAGGTCATCCGTTCATCTGTTTGGGGGTTGGCCAACGCTTCGTTTTCCATTACGTGGACGCCACTGGAGAACCTTTCCACCATCGGCCATCGGTTCTAATCACTATGTGCCCTGCCCACTGCCACTTCAACTTGCACTTGGTCTCTATCTCACACTTATTCGTGGGAATCGTGGTTATGACCAATCTCAATAACCAAATTGTGTGTCTGCAGTGGGATTAATGACACACGCCCGACCCAAAAAAATGTAGGGGAGATCTTTCTCCAGGAGTGCGCTTAGAATAGCTATGGTTGTTGTAGCGTGTATTTTATCTCGCCAGTTATATTGGCAAACTCTTGGATGCTCCTTCTCTTGTAACTAGCAGTTACTAACATAAGTAAAGTTAACCAGTTAGGGAGTTCACTAATGAGATGTTCCTATTTATTCAGCTGGAAATATAACAAGCTTTCGAGTTCAGTTTAGTACGAACTTCACTAAGTGCACTAGGAAGGCATAAGTTGGAAGGAGTTAACTCTAATAGTGAAGTTACATTGTTTTCGACTTCAATATCGCAAAGGCTACAATAGGCAGCATGACTGGGTGTTGTAATCGTAAGAACTATTTCATATTATTACAAATCTGGGTTAATAATAACGATATGCTAACTCTCAGCTCGAAAAGTCATGATTTCATATTAAATTTTATTAGACTTCAGTGTTAGGTGGGCAAGTCCATTTTTGAAGTACAATAATTCTATCTTTCTATCTATTCAACCTATCGCAGTCCTCTGCTGGACATAGGCCTCCCGCATTTTGCGCCAAATATCCCGGTCCTCCGCTTTTCTCATCCAACCTTCACCAGCGACCTTTCGCAAGTCGTCGGTCCATCGTGCTGGAGTGCGTCCTACGCTACGTACAATAATTGAAAAACAAAAATTTTCTGAAGATGTTGTAGGTAGGTGATATTTTTTTATTTATAACTATAGTAATTTCTCTATGTATAAGTGATAAATTATTTTTATCTATTTATGTTTCTATCAAACCCATTGGTCCTCAAACTGCAAGTTGACGTAAATTAAATAGTTGGATCAGGCCCATATTGGATGACTATATCGATTTATAACAATACACCAAACAAAATAAAAGAACTGCAAAACTATAATAATTTCACAAAAACATTTAAAATACATTTCTTATAAAAACATACTACTTTTAAACGAGTGTTTTAACAATAAGGAGTAATGGATTGTAAAGTTAACTTTCTTAAATATAAAAAAATAAACTTATGTATCTCTGTTATATCTGTACATGGCTCTCTTTTTTGCAGTTCCCTCGCAAGTTGTCACGTGATCAATGGCGTTATATAAATAAAGAATCATCATTATAATAATTAATGTCTATCAGTCAATCAACACCAATCTGTCATGATCTTGCGTATCACTTATCATCAGGCATATAATATCTGTGCATCAGGTCCTGAACGTCTGTACACTTTGTAACATAAAAGGTATAATTAAGTAATAAAATATAAATAAAATTGCCTAAATCTATAAAATTGGTATTTCCACCAAGAAAGGGATTCAGATGCTTTCAACTGGTTCATTGTAATTAACTCAACATATAGCTTAATGAAAATCATTATCATTAGATTATTATAACTTTAATAAGTCCACTGTCAAACAAATGCCTACGCTCATCTGCAAGTACAATTTTACAAGCTGCCTTAACCGAGTCATCAGTTAATATATTTAAGGGTCTCTCCTCTCTCTCCTTCTGGTCACTTAGAACAATTTTTTCACTATTTGGCCTACCCTTTGTAACTTCAAATTGCTTATTCTGCGAGCCATGTTAGTCTCATTAGTTCTCCCAGAAATGACTACATTTCGGATGTACAAATTTTAAAATACCAGCCATTACTTATAATTAATTGATGCGTTTCTAAAGCACTTAACGCCGAAACTTAAGAGATCTTGGTGACCTGCCAGCTCACACTGGAACAAAAAGCCTACATACTTATATATCATACGGTAATTGTACTATATGTGCTTTATATCAATGTTTTATTAATTATTATTTTAAGTTTATGAAAAGTGCTCTTGTTTATTACAATTTGATATTTACGAGTATTCTTTTTTGATTATAATTTTTCTTCAGCAGTAAACCCACAGAGTTTCAGAACCAGTGACTGGTTGATCGAGCCATAGATAGAAAGGCGATATGTATATAAATTAATACTATCACTGCCGATGCGACGAGTCGTGTTCCCTATCACAAGATGGCTATTAAAACGGGAATAATTTTGTGCACTTTGATATTGGGAAGCTTAGGTAAGAGACTTATACTTAGTATAATAACAGAAGCCATTAAAGATACTTAGTTTTCTTTATGTAATACGAGCAAACGAGAAGTATACTTTAATCTATTACATATAAATGAAATTGGAGTATCTGTTTGAAATACTGAAATAACCCTTTTTTACTACATATGTATATGCATATTTTATACATACTTTGACGACACATTTGGTGTAGCGGTTGAGAGGTCGGCTGCAACACCAAGGGTTCTGAGTTCGATCCCCAGGCAGTACAAACATTTGTGTGCATGATCATGTCTATTTGTAATGGTTTGGGTGTTTTCTATGTATAATATGTATAACAATATATGTATATATATAATAATATATATATACTATATATATATATATAATATATATATTTATATATATATTATATATATATATATATATAATATATATATATAAGCGTATATATTGTAAGCATACTTATATATATAAAGCTGGATGGCGCTGTGTGAATGTCTATTTATTTGTATTTGAATACACAGCGCACTCACTAAAATGTATTTTTAATGTTGTCTGTCTGTCTGTCCGTCTGGGAGATTACCCACCACCTGGTTATATACGAATTGGTGGTTGTTAACACATACAAACCTAAGGTAGTTGGGACCAGGGCTTCCAAAGAACTGCACTATTTTCCCGTCAGCAGCCTTATGACCGACTTTCGCGATAAGTGCTTTAATAGCACGTTTGTCTATCAAATGCACTAGCCACTACTCAACAGTCGCCATCATCATTATCACTCACAAGGGCTGCTTTTTGGACTGGAGAGCGTCGGTGGCTCAATGGTGTTGACTGTTGCCCTTCTACCGGGAGAGCTGAAGTTCAAATCCCACCACCAATATGTTTTCGAATTTTCGAAATTATATGTATATCATCCGACGCTCTTACGGTGAAGGAAAACATCGTGAGGACACCTACGCACGCCTGCGAAGCGATTCAAAGGTTGTGAAGTCGTCCAATCTGCACGGGGACCGCGTGGACCACTCAGGCCTAAACACTCTTACGGGTAGTAAATGCATCGTTAAACACTGTTTATTTCGTAATCGTTTTATCGGAATTCGATTGTCGTTATCACGAAAAGACGCCGACACTCAAAATTTAATTAGCGATAAATGAGTAAACATTTTGTTATGACTTTGATTCCTGACACTTTTAAGCTGCTATTTTATTATATATTTACTTAACTGATAAAACATACCTTGCCTACTATAATTGTATTCCATAATCAAACTTCCCAGCCATCCCAACTCCGGAGTCAGGAGATCTGTCCGTCTTCTTCGAGGAATGAAGCTGGTTACGAATTGTGGGAGGCACCGCGCACCAGGCTTCTCATCCCCACATGGGTTGCCATCATCATGGGGGAGGCTGCTGGAGTTTCATCTGTGGTGCTCCATCATAGCCACTCGTCTGTGCTACGGCTGCCACTGCATCGATGCTATTTGGGTGGGAACGATTAGCAAGTAAGTATAATGCTTTAACTTTGAAATACAGATTATTTGTTTTGTTTTTATCAGTTCTTCCGAACAACCTAAATTGTTTGCACTCCAAGTCTACAGAACAACACTTCTACAATCCCTAGTATGTGTCCCTTTACAATGAACCGGTCCGTGATCACCTGTTGTTGACATTTTTATTGGAAGGCCGAATTTATTCAGACATAGCTTATTGTCAATCTTAAATTAACTTTTTATTTTTGTGTAAAAATTTAACCTATCAAATTGTTGTATGCCTAGTTAGCACGCAATGTTATAGTTTAGCCCCGAAATTTGGCTATGTTATTTGGCTTTATGTTGACTGTAACCTGTTTTTGTGTCTTATTAAAATAAATAAAAAATAATTTCTTGCTCAGCCATTCAGCCAACGTCGCATTATTTATTTTATTTTATTTATTAGGAAAAACAAACAGCATATTAATAGTACATTAAAACAAGCATTATAAATATTACACTATGCTAAAACAGTTTCCACAATATAATATTACATGGGTTACAGATTATTCAAAAGTTGAATAATCTGTTTCCTTATAGTTCAAGCTTCGCTACTCAACAACACCAGAAGTCTCATGATTAAATCAATATAATAGCAAAAATTAAAACACTAAAACCTCCTCCTAAATGTAACAAATACTTTACCGAAAACGCATCGAAATTGCTTCAGCCAACGAGGATAATCGCGGACATACATACTACACAGTCAAACTGAGAACTCTTTTTGAAGTCGGTTAAAATCAAAATAACAAAACTATTTGACTAATTTAACAAAAGATCTAATTTCGAAGCGTTTAGGTCAAATTAGCATTATAATATAATCTACTAGCCCTTAGGATAAATCGGTTACACGCATAATTTCTCGCAAGCAGGAATATAGAAAGTACCACGAGCTCGCAATATAGGGCTCAGGCCTTCCCACAAAGGGGATTATGGGGTGATAGGGCCGTAAACCTTTAGGCCCAGAACACATTGGTGGGTGTTAACGAATTTGTACTATCCTAAGATAATAACCGGAACGAAAATAACCTATACAAATACATAGTACCTTCATATACAGGTGGAAAAGATGTTCTTCATCAGTCTATAATGTCCTAATGCAGGAACCCTGACTTCCGACTCAGCATGGCTATGCAAGTTGGCACCGTATCCCGTCACGCGGTCGGGTGCCGATTAGCGTGTTATAGACACAATCCTTAGATAGTAGTCGAGACCAAAGGCGTAACGTAGGCACGAAGATACGAAATTATTTTTCAGTCCATTGACGAACCATTGCTAAGTAGCTTAATCATCAGCAGCTCATTATACGTCCCCACCGAGGGGCACGAGCCTACCAGTAAAGGGTGTATACGTCTTAGTCGTCCACGCGGGCCCTGTGCAGATTGTTCTACTTCACGCACAACCATTGAATTTCTTCGTAGGTGGACACAGGTTTCCTCACTATGTTTCCCTTCACCGTAAGTACGTCGGACAAACGTACAAAATTTCGAAAATTCGAAAAGACATTGATACATGGTGGGATTTGAACCTGCACCCTTGAGATCAACACCAATGAGCCACCGACGCTCAAGTCACTTGTGTGATCTTCAACAAAACATACGCTCATACAATGTTTCACGTACCTACAGTGAAATCAAACAGTACAGTAATCAACATAACAAATTCTCATTTCCAGTCAGATGAGCCTGATATCGCTCCAACCGGTGGAACACCATCGCCACCCAGATACCGAGTCATCGGCAATGCGACCCATCCCCACTACGTGCCCACAATCAAGAATGACATCGGTATTCTATATACAGAAGAGGCGATCGTTTACAACGACTTGGTGCAGCCGATACCGCTGAACTTCGACTTTATTGGTGCTGGAGTAAGAGTTAAAGCTGCTGGTTGGGGCAGGATCAGGGTAAATATTCATTAAAATGATTCCTTAACCTTTTTATGTTGACCTGCTTTAGGTAGCGGGTAGCTGATGGATGTCAACTGCTAGGGATCGGAACGCGTGGTAATCAGGGGTGGCTTTCATTCCGTAGTGGACATTTTAGGCTGTAACTATGACGATAATGAGAACTATTCCTAAACTATTGAGACGAAAGCCTTAGAACACTTAGTACATCATTTAATAACATACGCAGCTGAGACATAGACACTGACTTCAGAATAAGTTCACAAGTTTAAAGTCACTCGAGTGAAAAAGCTGTGATAATGGAACCCTTGGTGTAAGAGCCAACATCTCAACAACAACACATGGGTCATCAAATTTTACTAGCTACAGTGCAATCCTCCCGAAACACAGAAGTGCAAAACACTCCTATTTTACGGGCCTATATCTGGTACTACGGTGGTAAAAAACCTAAACGACAGTACCGAGTCTACCACCTAGTGAACCGTCAATGACACTTCAAGACTCGTAGATACCTTATACTAGGTGTATCTTACTTCCAGACCAACGGCCCGGTGTCAGCCAACCTGCTTGAGCTGACAGTGACCACCATCCCTGGAGAGCAGTGCGTGGCTGATGCCATCCAGTCCGGCATCAACCTCAACATGAGACCGCCTCCGGTTGAACCGCACATCGAACTTTGTACCTTCCACTCGCATGGAAACGGCATGTGCCGGGTAGTCCTGTGTTGCAGATAGACATCTTGATCATACATTGTACGTACAAAAGTCAATCGTACAGCACATGATTTAATGTCATTAAATAAATATCTCCTGACATTCACACAGCACCATCTAGCCCTAGTTAAGCGTGAAGCCTGTAGTATGTAAATATATAAATTATAAAACACCCAGACCATTACAGACATGTTCATGCACACAAATGTTTGTACTGCCCGGGGATCGAACCCGGAACCCTTAGTGTTGCAGTCGACTTCTCAACCGCAACACCAAATGGGTCGAAATAAGAATCTTAAAGACTTTCTCATAATAAAATTTTACTCAGTTGACAATTGAGTATCTTAAACCAAATGCAATAAAATTTGGTCTGTTTATTGCATCTTTTCCTAAAGGTATAACGCTATCCGACGCTACTTTTAAGTACTGCATTCAGGGGACACAAAAGCAGGCACTCAATGGTTTGAGATGGAACTTCGCAATTACAATGAAATTTTGACTGCTCAGAGAGCAGATTTTTTTCTTGATGACTACTGCTGGTATCCACAGATTGCCTTAACAGCTTCACCGGGCGTTCAGATAGCTCTTAGCGACGATCAAGCAGCGATCTTATGCCAACGCTTAGACTACAGCAGCAGTTTCTTAACCTTTGAAACGTTGCGGTCGCATACTTATATTCAACGGACACAACTGATTTTCTGTTGTGTCTGGAACTGAAACTGCTGAAAAGTGGTCTAACCTATTGTTTCAGTTTCTTAAAACATGCTAACTTTAAAATTGATGTGTCTCAGGGTGATTCAGGCAGTGCACTAGTCTTGGAAGACAAGGGTGCGCAGGTCGGTGTGGTCTCCTGGGGCTTCCCTTGCGCAAGAGGTGCTCCCGATGTCTTCGTGCGGCTTAGCGCTTTTGAAGCTTGGGTTGCCTTCCATACGAGATACTGAATGCTTTAAAAATAATAATTATATGTACTTTCTTTGAAGTGTGTATTTTATTACTAACCTTGTGTTCTTGGTGCTTTTTGAGTCTTGAAAATACTTTATTCTTAATTTATTTATTTATTAAGGTACACCAACAACATTGCATACAAAAGAAACACAGCATCTATGAAAATTAGAAACATTGGTGTGTATGAATGCCAATTATAGGTGTACACAGCATTGGCCACATAGACAACTTAAATCTAATCAATGTTATATATAGCATAAGTATAACTTTCATACACAACAATTAAAGACAAAATAAAGAGTTTTATTAAATTAGANATCATGAGCTTATCGTTGTAAGTAAGGTTTAAGGTTTATTTTACCATCCATATCACAGTGTAAGGAAACGACTACGACTGATACACATAATTAATTGGAGTAATTGTAATATAGAAATAACCATTTCTTTCCTTCATGCGGCACATACACAGAATAATTTTTAAAATTTTTTGTATGTCTGTTTATTTGTTTCGGCTAATCACTGAATTGGCTGAATCGATTTGACAGGACTTTTTTGGCAGGTAGCTGTTGTAACATGATAAAACTTAAGCTACTTTTATTTAAGAAAAACTTTTTATTCTTGAAAGATTAAGTGCTTTATATTGTACCCCGCGGTGCTGCTTACGTCGCGTGAGCTGTGCATTACTTTTTACTGCGGGAGAATATCTTATCGCAGGTCATACCGCAGGGCACAGCTAGTAATGCCATAAAAAAGGTGTGCCATGAATATCACAACAATATTTATATTTAGCGTCGGTGGCTCAGTGGTGTGGACTGTCGCCTTCCTACCGGGAGGGCTGAGGTTCAAATCCCGACACGTACCAATGTATTTTCGAATTTTCGAAAATAGATGTAAGTTATCCGACGCTCTTACGGTGAAGGAAAACATCGTGAGGAAACCTTCATGCACGCCTGCGAAGAGATTCGAAGGTTGTGTGTGAAGTCGTCCAATCCGCACTTTACCCGCGTGGACGACTAAGGCCTAATCACCCTATACGGGTAGGCTCGTGCCCCTCGGTGGGGACGTTTAATGAGCTGATGATGATGATGATGATTTATATTTATAACTAAATCACAGAGTTCACATTAATAATTTATTTGTTCATTTCAGTTTCAAAGGCCATTATTGTCTTATGAAACGTGTAGACTGCTGATGTGTTACCATCGGCCATGAACACTCGTACAACAGAAGTAAACGCTAACGCGTTGCTAACCTTTAAGTTATCGGGAGATGGAAACATTAGGAGGGGGAAGGGGGGTTTGGGCCTAGGGTTACACATTACATTTTCATAACAGTGTTAAAACTTACTCTTACTGTTACCTCTTAAGTTTAAGTTAAGTTTCCTTTTGTTGTTTATACAATTGTTGTCAATACGTTTAATCACAAATATCACAATTAAGTTATTCGAAGAGCAGGGTCTCCTGTTACAAGTATCTATAATATACTTAAAAGGAGTCCCTGGACACTGGCTATTGTAAAACGATATTTGAAGGTAAATAAATATTTTTGATTTTTGATTTTTTTTGATTTTTGACATACGCCTTTAACATTACATACAATATTGTGCATGCATATTATTGACCTATGTAGTTATGTCATGTAGTAGACGTCGGCTACTACACCAATGGTTCCGGGTTCGATCCCCGATTACAAATTTGTGTCCAAGAACATGTCTGTAATGGTCTGGGTTATCCTATGAATTTATGTATGTACGTACGCATTAAATTTGGGATAACACGGTACTTTCATTTATCACTATACATAGAATTTCCCCTCCCTCCAACTTTAAAGGTTTCGGGGTCAATTTCAGAATTTTTATTAGCAAAAAATATGTTATAGTGAGCTTACCTTAAAAGATAGACATATGCTCTCGCGGACTTTTTTGTAGACCTTTAAAAGGAGAACAATACTCTCATACATGACTTTTGTGTAACTTTAACCGTTTACGCAGCGTACGCAGCGGAAGCTCCAAGTATGAAATAATACCCCCGATTTTGAAACATTCTTCATTGCTACTCCGCTTCTATTACTCGTAGCGTGATGATATATAACCTATAGCCTTCCTCGATAAATAAGCTATCTAACACTGAAATAACTTTTCAAATCGAACTAGTAGTTCCTGAGATTAGCGCGTTCAAACAAACAAACTCTTCAGCTTTATATATTAGTATAGATTTACAAAAAATATATAAATAAGTTTATCAATTGTTTTCTACCCTAACTACAAGCTCCTCGCTTAATATGGGGCTAGATGGCGCTGTGTGAATATCAGAGGATATTTACTTATTTATAATAACTTTATTATTTACAGAAGAAACAAACCCTCACCAAAAGAAATACCAGTGCGACAAATGTAAGCAGATCTTCGACCAGATATCTGCCTTCAAACAGCATATGGTGGGGAACCACCGGACGCCCAGATCTTCCAGCTCTTACGAAGTGGACTCGACAAGCTCGAACACCGTTAGTGAGGCAAGTACTAAAGGGATGGTTCTGCTTTAGAATATTTGTACTCGTTTTGTCAAACCTAAGATTTTTTCTATCCACTGCTATTATCATAGAGCGTCGGTGGCTCAATGGTGTGGACTGTTCCCTTCCAAACTGGGGGCGCAAGTTTAAATCCCGCTACTTACCAATGTGTTGTTGAATTTTTAAAATTATACGTTATCCAACGCTTACGGTGAAGGAAAACATCGTGAGGAAACCTGCGCTGCGAAGATTCAAAGGTTGTGCGTGCAGTTGGTCAATCCGCACTGGACCCGCGTGGATGACTTAGGCCCATACACCTTTACAGGTAGGCTCGTGCTCCTTTGTGGAGACGTTTTATGAGATTATGATAATTGCTATTTGCTCGCAGATGGTCTTTACAGCTTAACCAAGGGATGGACAGTTTAGAATCAATGTAATCAATTTACAATCCGTTGTTTAGTAACCATATTACAAGCTAACGCACAGTTTGGTGCAAGATAGCGCTATGTATACTTCTCTCTCTTCAACTTATCGTAGTCCACTGCTGGACATAGATCTCCCCCATTTTGCGCCACACATCCCGGTCCTCCGCTTTTCTCATCCAGCTTCCACCAGCGACCTTTCGCAAGTCGTTGGTCCATCGGGCCGGAGGGCGTCCTACGCTACGCTTGCCAAGACACGGTCTCCACTCCAGAACTCGTCTGCTCCAACGGCCATCGGCTCTGCGACATACGTGACCAGCTCACTGCCACTTCAACTTGCTAATCCGGCGGGCTATGTCGGTAACTTTAGTTCTCTTACGGATTAATTCATTTCTGGTCTTATCCCTAAGAGATACTCCAAGCATAGCTCGCCCCATTGCGCGAACTATATACAATTTAATTGTTCTCAGGTGAAATTCATGTGCAGCGAATGCGGCAAAAGCCTCAAAAACCAGGAGAAGTTCGAACTGCACTGCATGGGCCACGGCGACCCTGAGCTCGAATGCAACAAATGCCACAAAGTGTTCGCCTCCAAGTTCACCCTACGCACACACAGAAAGATCCACACCAGAAAGTACCCCTGCAACCACTGCAGCAAAACCTACTCCGAGGCCGAAGAACTCCGCACGCACACAGCCAAAATACACTACATGTTCATGTGTGAACACTGTGACTACGTGGCCAGTAAATACAACGATCTAAGTGAACACAAAGAAACACACGCACACGAGCAGTTTGCCAAGCAGGATAGCGAAGATGATTTCACCGGAACCCTGATGGATGACGTCATCAGTGACGCGGATATAATCGTGCCATCGCCTGATGACGCTGATTTCAAGCTGGAGAGCGATATAAGCCTGGAATCGAACAGCATTAAAGACGAAATCCAAAAGGCTGACTCAGTTATAGCTAAGGTGATGTCGAACAAAATCTTTTTGCTGCATTCAAAGAAGGCTAGAAAACACAGGAGGTATAATAAGGTACATTATATGTTGATGTTTTATTATTTTTAACCATCGTATCAGAGCGATCAAACCTTGTTCCTATTGGAGTAGCGGACGACCCATTTGGTGTGAGACGTCGGCTGCAACACCAAGGGTTTCGGGTTCGATCCCCGGGCAGTACAAACATTTGTGTGCATGAACATCTCTGTTTGTAATGGTATGGATGTTTCTATGTATAATATATGTTTATTTACAAAAAAAACATAAGTATGATTATCGCTTGTTTAATACCCATAATACAGGCTTCACGCAGATGGCGCTATGTAGATATATATTTAGTGACCTGTTTAAATGTACCGACCGCCATATTAGTAGTCAAAACTTAACATGCCCTCTGGAGAATATGCATTCAGTCTATTTGCACGAAGTGACTTCGACTACAAAGTATTTCCCTTTGGATTCGAATCCACGACTTTCAGACTAAGCTGAAATCCAAACCTAACCGCTCAGACCAATAGACGCCGAAAGCAGTCTATTATTTAATTATATTTCTATATACGTATTTACAAAAAAAAAGTATGTTTCAGTATCCATATTACAGTAAATGCTTAGTTTTGGACTAGATGACGCTGGATGAATGTCAGTGGATATTTATTTATCTGTTTTCCTTACTTCATGCATTTTTAGGTATTTGCATTACTGCGTGCATAAATGGTAAATTCAATAAGATTAAGAAACCGAGTGAGTTGATTGTTGAGAGAATATAATATAATATATAAGCGGTATTTTTTAAAATTCTTAAACATATTGAAATTTTGTTGGATGTATAAACTCGTATTCGTATAGGGAGCTATTGACAGATTCTTTTGGCCTTGAATATATGAGAGAATATCTTTTTATAATTAAATCTTTATGGCTATAACTACAGACGTAATATCGAATGCTCGACTAAGATCTCTCTTTTTTCTTTAACGTATCGCAGTCCACTGTTAGATATAGGTCTCCCTCAATCTACGCCAGATATCCGTCCTCGTTTTCTCATGCAGCCTCCACCAGCGATCGTTCGCAAGTTGTCGGTTCATCGGGCTGGAGGGCGTTCTACGCTACGCTTGCCACCCTATGGCCATCGTTCCTGCGGAATCCTTTACCTCCCCATTTATTGATTTGTGTTTATATACATTATATTTATATTATTTATTTACAACGTCGGTGGCTCAATGGTGTGAACTGTCGCCCTCCTGCCGGGAGGACCGAGGTTCAAATTCCGCCACGTAACAATGTGTTTTCGAATTTTCGAAAAATATAAGTACGTTACCCGACGCTCTTACGGTGAAGAAAAACATCCTGAAGAAACCTGCAGCACGCCCGCGAAGAGATTCAAAGGTTGTACGTGAAGTCATCCAACCCGCATTGGGCCAGCGTGGACGACTAAGGCCTAATCACCCTATACGGGTAGTCGCGTGCCCTTCAGTGGGGACGTTTAATGAGCTGATGATGATGATTTATTTACAGATTTATTTTTTCATGATTTCAGGCCTGCGACGTCTGCCTCAAGGTGTTCGACCGCGTCGGTGACCTCAAAAGGCACCTCATAGAACACATAATCCGCAGCACCCTCGCCAAAACCCCCGTCTCCAAGGACGGCACCCTCAACATCCAATGCGAGGTCTGCCAACTGGAGACCTTCACCAAAGTGGACAGATACAAAGCCCACTTGCGCGAACACGCCAAACTGACTCTGTACAAATGCACATTCTGCGATAAATCCTTCAGCGATTCCTCAAACTTCTCCAAGCACAAGAAGATACATGGCACAACTTACCTCCAATGCGATCTGTGCCAGAGGAAATTCAACTCCAAGAAGATGATCACACAGCACATGGAGTATCACAACCAACATTCTCCCATGAAGTGCCGGTACTGTGACAAGATATACCATTTCGAGTCAATGCTAAATAAACATATAAAATGTGCGCATACGAAGGAGCTTTCCAATAGATTTCGGTGTAGATTTGTCACGATTACTTCAAGACATTGAAGGAGAAGTGGGACCATGAATGGACGGTGCATAATGTGAGGAAGATGATAGTGGACTGTTTGATCTGCGGATCCAAGTTTAGGAAATATTCAGAACTGAAGAGGCATTGTATTGATGTCCATGATATGGAGATACCTCCCGCTAAGAAGCTTTTGAGGAAAAAGAGGAGCAAATAAGGCTGGTCCTATGCTCCCTCCCATTTATGTTCGAGAAATATTTCTTTTGAATATTTTGTTAAGGTAAATCATTGTTTAATTATTTAAGCATTTGTGATCCTCGAATTTATTAGTCAATTTATAAAATCTTCTAATCAACTTATACCCTGTAAGGGCTTTAACTTTTACCTTTAACTATTTATTTTGTTAAACTTTTTATGTTTTCTGTTTCAAAAATTATTTTATTGTGAAGACCGTTTATTTAATGTAATTATTTTTTGAGATGATATATATAACTCTGTATATAGGTTCTTATCTGTGTATGTATTTCTTTAAAAATATTTAAGTTAATCGTCGTAAATCAAAGAAATCATGTTTTGTTGTGTAAGGGTTTGTTTTATCGAAATACTGTTTTTGTTAAATACTCAGGAAACTCATTCAGTTGCCAGTTTCAATGTATAATTGGTAGGTACTTACCTACCTATGTACCTTTTTTATAAATAAAGCTATTTTCATATCTGTTACACTACTTTGTTTATCTTTGTACGCTATTTAAACAGTTACTCAATATGTTATCTCATAATAGCGTTATTGAATTTAACCTTAATGTAGGTAGGTTGGATTAGATCATGCGATATCATAAAATAGTGCATGTAATGAAGTAGGTATAGTAAAAGTTTAATTATGCACAACTTCATCCCATCTCGCGCTGTTTATCATACAATGCTGAACATGCTAACTGAAATGTAAACAGTTGTGGTACGCACGCAGCAATGTAATCTTAATGGGCAGGCCCGCCATTGGTCAGACTTGTGTACACAAGCTGTATTCTCGCGCATGACCTTGATCGGCCGCGCATGCGCGCCACCTGCCGACTCCGTACATTGGATTTCCACTTTTCCACAGTCTGTGACAGCGCGCCGCCTCGGCTGCGTACCTAGCCGCGGAGCGCTTGTATGCCGCGTACGCGTAACTGCCACAATAAAAAAACATTACACATCAATAAAAACTCTATCAGTTCAACGCTACACTGTATAAATAAATCGTGTACGGTGCACGTGACCGGCCGCTCGCTGGATATTCGGCGTTCTATAAGGTTAGTAATGCCAATAATCTGTTACTCTGTCACGTTTCGACAATTGGATACTCTGTTAATAGCTTGAAACCATACAGGGGTTTAGTTTGCCTGTCTGTTTGCTGTAACGCCTGTCGGCATTGCGGATTTTATAGCGAGAACTGTTTTATGAGTGGATACAGTTGGTTACACTTAAAATTCCATTAGATCTTGATGGATTTCTTTGTCTAAACACTGTTCGATGTAAGAGCAATGTTGTGTGTTCTGTAACACTGTTAGACACGTTACAACTGAAATTATCTAAGCAGGAAAACGTATGCTGAAATAATTTCTATCATTTGTCTAACGATTGACTGTTAATTTATGTTTATAAGCACGGTTCTGCTAAAATGGTGCATTATGAATGAGAGTTATTTGTCATTTTGTCTACCTAATCCAAAGATTTAAATCTTTGACCTAATCCGTATTCAAAAGATAGGTATTTTCAATGTTTATCAGTCGAGTTAATTTGCATAACTCACACGCTACTAAATTTAGTTTACCGGTTATGTGTGTAGGCACCTGATTATTTATCATTGGTAAGTTAAAAATAACATTAGTATTTAGGAATATTTGTATGGGTGAATACATTTTTTTGATTTAACAAATCTTTAATGCAAAGATAGACACTAGATACATTAGTAACTATTGCACAAATAATTCGGTAAGTAAAAAAATATAATTATTAATATAAAAATATTAAAAAAACCCGACTGCTAAAATTATCCACTGAAAAAGGAAAAACAAGCTATCATATACATCGTATAGTGCAAACATATATATTTTTCATTACAGGCAAACAAATGACAACAATAATATTAATTTTAATAACAGTGCATACTAATTTACTATTCAGGTTCACTTAGGTATAGGCTCGGAAAGGTTTTAGTATTTGTACCTGAATAGTCCCTGACAACTATGTGATTCAGCCAGTGACTTACTTTTCCCGTAGGCTTCGAACTCACGACCCCGTTTCACGGAGCTATCTTAACAAACGCTCAGGAGAGTTACCGCCATCTTTTAAAACAGTATTACTATAATGATACGTCAGAATTTCTGTATCAAAAAAGGCGAAGAAATATTATTGGACTTGAATTCGGATTTCGACAAACACTATTTCGACAGGACACTTCTTCGACAAATCACGTGTTCGCACCACACCACTTCGACAAATTACATGTTCGACAGCACACTTCTTTAACAAATCATATGTTCGACAGCACACTTCTTCGACAAATCACATATCACGTGTACGACAGCTGTAATACTGTTTTAAAAGACGTGGTAAACCCCCAGGCCAACTTACGAAAGCTGTACGAGTAACAATCGTAACTTCTAAATAGTGAAACTCAATCCTTGGGAATCCGTTAACATAATCTGGACACTTTAAAACCCAAGTACATTTTGCAGATTAAATCGCTTTAGCAATAATTGTTTAATCAAAATGAATGTAGAGAAAACAAAAATTATGTTCAATACCTATGTTGAGCCCACATCACAGACATCCGAATATACAATTAGACTGGACAAGCCGCCAAGTTTTTAGGCAATCCCGGTGTCGCAATTTCTTTTCGGTTCTTACCTGTGAAAAGTTATTATATTTTTTGGTAACTTTATTGATTCATTGCGATGATGGCATGTTACAATTGCACAGGATGGCATTTTGGAAAAAACGGTAATTTCTTTTAATATTCGTGCGTCTTGACTCGTCTCACAGAGCGTAAACTGGCAGCCAGTGTATGCTCGTCGAGCTTACATTTGTCGCACTTTAAACGGCTCACCCCATCTCCTGTATTGGAAATCTGCGGCCCACATCCATGACTTTAGGAAATTCTCCACTGGAAGTTGTTGACGAGTATGTACATCTGGGGCAAGTAGTCCAATTAGGCAGGTCCATCTTTAGAAAGCGATCTCTACTCGAATCCAACTCGGGTGGGCAGCGTTTGGGATCCTGCGGGATATCTTCTCGTCCAAGATACATTAAAGCTTGAAACCTTTAACCATTGCGTGATGCCGGTGATGACTTATGGTGCCGAGACGTGGTCGCTTACTGTCGGCCTTTTTTAAGAGATTCCAAGTCACTCAGTTAGCGATGGAGAGAGCGATGCTTGGGGTTCTCTAGGAGATCGACTCAGGAATGAAGAGATACGTAGGCGGGTAAAGTCACCTACATAGTCGTCCGGCTCGCCAAGTTGAAGTGGTAATGGGCAGGCCACATAGCGCGGAGAACCGATGGCCGTTGGGGCAGAAAGGCTCTTGAGTGGAGAGCACGTACCGGAAAGTGCAGCGTACGTCGTCAACCAGCAAGATGGACGGATAACTTGATAAAGGTCGCCGGAAAGCGTTGGATACATATTACCTTAGATCGGTACATATGGACAACATCAGGAGGAGGCCTTTGTCCAGCAGCGGACGTTCAAAGGCTGAAATGATGATGAGGATTATCATTATTACTTCCCGTCATCTGTAAAAATATTTTTAAATCAATATGTGCGAATCGCTAAAGCGTGAAGACAATTACGTATGAACAGATCTGCAGAACTCAACACACTTGCGTTATTGTAACCTAAGATTATATGCTAACAGTCTAAATTGATGGCAATCCATCAGCCAATCAAATTAAGCCACTGACAACGGGGCGATTTGAGCATTACGGCCCGCCATTGATACATATACATTGATGTATTGCTTGGAACTGGTATTGCTTTGTGGATATGATCAAATCTTGTTCATATTCACATGTTTGAGGAAAAGACTTCTATATAGCAGTCTTTGTTTTGAGGCTAAAACTGGCAGAATAATTCGAAAGAACGCGATGACCAGTCCCGAAAAAAGACGCGTAGGGTGTTTTCTTACTATTTTTTTTCTACCAGATTCAGCCGCATTGTACATGTACTTACATAAGGACGTTTTACAAGGAGTGCACGGTTCCTTTAATGCTGTGGCGGGGTAAGACCTAAATGTGATGTGGGCAAGATATGTTTTTTCTAGGCCCCCTGATGGATAATGCCTTTTCATTGCGAGAAAAATAATTAATACTTACATTTTTATTCATATAAACAAATTTCTCCTTAAATTACGAGCATTTTCTTTAAAAACGAATGTGGTAGCGCGGGACCTTAAGCTAGTG
This sequence comes from Leucinodes orbonalis, assembly GCA_019425675.1. Lineage (NCBI taxonomy): Eukaryota > Metazoa > Arthropoda > Insecta > Lepidoptera > Crambidae > Leucinodes > Leucinodes orbonalis. The sequence continues at coordinate 83,912 of PQWD01013547.1, read as the reverse complement.
CCAGGCGTCCCGATTTGCGCGGTATTTCCCGATTTTCAGGGGTCTGAGGATGCGTCCCGATCAGAATCGGATGTTTCATAAAAATAAATATATTTACGCTGCATAACTTCTACTAATTACTTTACTGTCAAATTCATTCAAATGGCACGTCATCAACGTCACATGACATTTTTATCTCTCCCGATCTGCAACCTCAGATTTTTGTCCTCCTGTACCGATTTAAAACAAACCGGACCTGGTAACAGTACCGTAAGCCCACGTCGCCCACCTCTGCTGCGGTCTGCTTCGGTCGAGTCAGCCCAGACCTGCAGAAGCATGCCTCTCACACGCTTCCGCGGTAGCCTATATCCTAAGATAAACATTAAACCACAGACATCAGAATATACATTAGACTGGACGAGCCGCCAAGTTTATAGGCAGTCCCAGTGTCGCAATTTCTTTTCGGTTCTTACCTGTGAAAAGTTATTATATTTCTTGGTAAATTTACTGATTCATTGCGATGATGGCATGTTACAATTGCACAGGATGGCATTTTGGAAAAAAAACGGTAATTTCTTCTAATATTCGTGCGTCTTGACTCGTCTAACAGAGCGTAAACTGGTAGCCAGTGTATGCTCGTTGAGCTTACAGTTGTCGCACTTTAAACGCGGCTTGCCCCATCTCCTGTATTGGGAAATCTGTGCATTAAACATAATTAGATGCACAAACTCACTCAAAAAGTGTCCGCGGCAAAAATCTGCCCATCGCTTCATCATGTCGTTGTAGTGTGCTCGTGTTTTTGATTTTGTACCCTTTCAATCTTTGTACGTATATGTATTCTGTGAACCGCTATTAGGTTTGAAAAAGAAACTTGAAAAAACATTAATATATTTTGGGGTTCCCCATACATTGAACTGTAACTCAAACATTTATTTTTCATTATACCCCCACGTGTGGGTTACCAATGTGTAGATATTAAAAAATAGTATTGAGGTTTCCAATATATTTTTTTTACAAATTGAATAGTTTGCATGAGAGACACTTCCTAAGTTGAAAAAAGTGTCCCCCCCCCTCTAATTTCTAAACTATGGGGTTGATAAAATCGAAAAAAAAATGATGTACATGACCATAAAATCTAACAAGGAAATTTAGTTTGAACGATTTCTGGTGTGTAGTTTTTTTACACGTCATAAACGGTAAACCGCTATTTTTTTATATTAAATCTTTAGTAGGTGCCTAAGTAAATAAAAATAATATTATTTTATGTTTCTTGCTGCTGCGGAACCCTCCACGTGCGAGTCCGACTCGCGCTTGGCCAATATTTTGGTTGACGTTTCATCGGGATTGTGCGTCTAGTTAGAATGTTTATCTAAGCCTATAATACAGACCTTCATACTAGCTATACGTACTCGATATGAACAATAATGCAATATAAACAATAATATAAAGTATCGTTATATACACTTAGCAATTATATGTTATTACCACGCGCGGTGGACTAAACGCGACCTTGTCTGATAAGCAGTTGTGATAAGTGAGATTTCGTAATACAAAAACACTAGTGACACATATATCTGTGGTGACACACTAGTAGGGTGGCCAACTATAAAATTTTCAACGTTATTATATTTGTTTTTTCACTAATCTTCATTGTGAAATAAGCTGTGCCTTTGTACGTACTTTTCCATGTTTATTGTGTTTTGTCTTTTCTGTGTGTGCATAAATTGTTAGATAAATAAATAAATAAACTACTTTTTACCTTTGAACAAAAATCAAGTGTATAAAATACTGTTTTAAGCATCAAACACATTATCATATTGTGTTATACTAAACGCTCACACATCAGTAATGAATGCAAAGTGGGGCGGGCGGATAGCAATAGGGCATAATTTAATAAAAAATGAGCTCTTTTTTATTTTAATTTCAGTTATATTTGTGATGAAGTTTTTAAAAAGTTTGTATATTTAATTTGTGCAAGAAGAAAAAATATAGTATACATAAAAATGTGCTTAACACATTAAGTTAATAAAATACTTTTTTTTTATTCTTGAGTTGTGTTGGTATTTATGCACATATTTTACTTATGTGCTTAACACATTAAGTGAATAAAATACTAGATTTTTTTCTAAAACACTGTTCAATATTCTTCACGGACCTGACTATACTCTATTTCTTGTAAAAAAAAAGTTTGCACACCTACACATTGATGTGTATGACATACCTTTATGTGTGTGTGTCACATTTGCATAAAGTAATCTTGAAGTTTGAATATAGCTGTGAGCAGGTGGAGCGGACAGAGATAACGCGAGTACCTATTTTCTACTATTTTTATTTGATTTGTCATTCTTCATTTTTTATAAATAAACATAAATATCCATTGACATTTACACAACGCCATCTAGCCTCAAGTTAAGCGTGAAGCCTGTATTATGGGTACTACTAAACAACGGATATTTTTTTTTGTATAGGTATACATCAAGACCATTACAAACAGACATGTTCATGCACACAAATGTTTGTACTGCCTGGGGATCGAACCCGGAACCCTTGGTGTAGTTGTAGACTTCTCAACCGCTACACAAATGGGTCGTCAATTTTTCCATGTTCTGAATTTTATGTATGTTTATCCGGTGCTCGTACGGTGATGGAAAATGTCGTGAGAAAACCTGCGCACGTGTACGGAGATGATTCAAGGGTTGCGCGTAAAGTCGGCCTATGCACGCACTGGTTCCGCGTGGACGACTACTCCATACTTTACGGGTCGGCTCATGCCCACAGGTTTAAAAATATTCTTCAATTCTTGTGCTCATGCCCCTCAGTGAGGATATATAACGAGGTGATGATGATCCTATTAAAACCGGTAAGATACGAGCCTATCACGGTCGCCGCTGCATCGGCGGCCGAAGTAGCTAAAACATTACAACACAGTACAAATCGACAACCGAGATTCCGTCCCCGCCGGCCGGCCGGGGGCCATCATCGCGTGTCCCGGTAGGTTCGCGCAGTCCCTATTCGCGTAACCGGCATGTGCCGTACCGCTTTTCTCCCCAAACATACTCGTATGTTAGGCTACCGCGCCGAGGTTCGAGTTCCGTTCGGGGACGCCCTTAGGCTCGTTGTGTAAATTTTAAGGCTAAGAGCCATCTGCGCTCGCCAATTTCCCGGTGAAGCTGTAAAAGCCATCTGCGTTCAAAAGCAGTAGCAGTTCGAAAATAAATCAAACCGGTGATCGGTGTGTTTAACTTATTTAATAATCAAACTTCATAATTGTCAATTTTTTCATTTTCCACGCGAAATCAGATACTTTCTCAGATGAAACGAGTATCCGTACAATACGACTAACATTTTCAATAGTAAGTTTCACAAAATGGCTTGAAACGAAACAAGGTCGCGATAAAAGTCATAACAACAGTCATTTATAACGCTGGTGGTTCGTAACACACGAAATGGGCGACATTGTTTTTGCTACTCGTAAATTATACCAGACATTTGTGGGAAACGTTCAATTAAGGACATCTTTTTTAATTTTATTCAAATCTTTTATTTAATTACGGTGAAGGAAAACATCGTGCGGAAACGCACGCCTGTGAAGACAAGGTGCGTGAAGTCGTCCAACCCGCAATGGGCCCGACTACTAAGGCCTATAACACCATACGGGTAGGCTGTCCCTCGGTGGGGACGTTTAATGAGCTGATGATGTTATAGATCTGTCGGTGCGTTTGACTGAGGCTACGGACACTAGAGCTGGCAGCTTCCTTGGTCAATACTTTTTAAATTATAATTTAATTAGATTATGGTTATGAAATCAACAGGTCAAAACGCCGAAGCGCTTTTTTCCAAGTCATCATCATCAGCTCATTAAACGTCCCCACCGAGGGGCACGAGCCTACCCGTATAGGGTGATTAGGCCTTAGTCGTCCACGCGGGCCCAGTGCGGATTGGACGACTTCACACACAACCTTCGAATCTCTTCGCAGGCGTGCATGAAGGTTTCCTCACGATGTTTTCCTTCACCGTAAGAGCGTCGGATAACGTACATATATTTTCGAAAATTCGAAAACACATTGGTACGTGTCGGGATTTGAACCTCAGCCCTCCCGGTAGAAAGGCGACAGTCCACACCACTGAGCCACCGACGCTCAAGTTTAGTAGTTTTTTCCAAGTATCAAAATTCATTTCGTATCTTCATCATGCTTTTCTTTGGTATTGTAAATGTATTTTTATTGTATTTTTTGTATTCTTTTTGACGTTCATAAGTGATTTTTGCAAGCCTAATCTGAATAAATGAGTTTTAACTTTGACTTTGAAATAAATAGATACCTTTATTCAAATTAAAAAAATGTTAATTCATTTTAGGCCTAGGGAATGCACTTGTTATAGAATGACAAATGAAGTAACCACCGGTAGCTAATAAGTGTCATAAATAAGTAGTAAATAAGAAGCTAATGAGTTTCATAAATTCACAAGTATGCAATAACATTTACACATCGCCATCTAAGCCCCAAACTAAGAACCTACCTTGCAATATGGGTACCATCATAACTTACTTATTTTTTATATAAGTATACACATATTATACATAGACACACCTAGAACAAACAAACAAAGCACACAGAATGTATGGGGCTGAAACTGGCACAAAAAATCTAGTAGAAGAGACGCGATAGGCAGGGACGAAAAAGGACTTGGTCTCTGTTTTCAATAGAATATGTTAAAAATCCTGTGCCCGTCTCCTGGTTCTAAGCCACCTCGCTACCAATTTTCATCCAAATCGAATAAGCCGTTCTTAAGTTATTAGATCGAGTAACGAACACAGCATTATTTGTATACTACAAATATATAAATTACACCCAAATCCGTCCACTATGTGTAAATAGCAACAGAAACCTTCGCACTTATAGACATAAATAGAACATATCAATTTACCGTATTGCTATTTTTATAAAGCTTTGCCAATTTATAGAATGAATGAGCTATACAAAACATTTAATATTGAACCTAATTACTATAAGGATTACTTGTGTTTTTGTTTACATGCTGAGCTGTCTTATCTACCCACCTAGTTGAGTCACCTAGACGGGGTCAATATCCTTTGATAAGCTTATTGTAGGAGGGTATCTCATGAGCTAATAAGTACTAGAAGTAGGAGGTATTTATTCCTGTTTTATAGTATAAGATCAACAGTGGCGTTGAGAGCGTCGGTGGCTCATTGGTGTGGACTGTTGCCTTCTGATCTAGAGGGTGCAGGTTCAAATCTCGACGCTTACCAATGTGTTTTCGAATTTTCTGAATTATGTGTACTTACGTTTATCCGACGCTCTTAAGGTGAAGGAAGATATCGTGATGTAACCTGTGCACGCCTACAAAGAGATTCAACGGTTGTGCGTGAAGTCGGCCAATCCGCACGACTAAGGCCGATACACCTTAAACGGGTAGGCTCAACGTTTACTATTGTAGGGTTGTATGTATTATTGACCAATCACTAATTTTTTCAATGATATTCTGTATATATCAAGGTAGATACGCCACCTGTGCCCCAAAAACGAACCGCCAAAGAGAGTACAGTTTGTACTCTTTTGTTAAGGTAATTAAAAATATGTGTGCTATAACTGCATTCGGAACACTTTTTTCGATTGTTTTGTGAGCATATCACGAATCCATACTTTTTCACATCATTGGATTTTTAGGGTTTAAAAATATTTAATATTGTATCAATAGATTTGCCTAATTTAGATTTAAAATAATCACGTGTCTTATTTTTAAAAACTGACAATGCTCTTGATTTCACCCTGATTGAAGTTTCCACGTTCACCATATGATATACGGTTGCGTCCGGTATTTCGAACTGTAAATGTTTAATACTCTTCACGTGGGCTATGTTCAAACACCATATTGACGTTGGAATATCTAATGACAAATGTGTTTAATATTTCACATTACATCGGTCCCTCCTCAAGGGGTTTAACATACAGATGAAATGTCCTTTGCCGCTTCAATTAGAATACAAATGAAACATTTGACAACGGGCTATAATTAAACAAACACAACAAACATTACTTAATTTGCCAAAACTAAACCTCTGAAAAGCTTTTATATTTTAAGGTTTGAGAACTTTGTTTCGATCTCCGAACTTCTTTAATCGTGCGCAGGTTTCCTCACGATGTGTTCCTTTACCGCAAGAGCGTCCGATAAAAAAGAAATATAGAAAGAAAGAAAGAAAAATATTAATTTGGTGCAATAAAATTCTATCATGTTATTCCTTCCAAAATGGTGGCCACTCAGCTAATGCCAAGACAGTTTTGTCAAGGCGCTGTTTTGCAGTGGAACCAAAGAGAAAAAATAATAATAATAAAAAGATATTAGTACGTAGAACCACCGGATCAGAAAGCCTGACCAATGAGCCACTGACGCTTAGCTAATATCGTTAAGTTATTAATACTAAGTAACATGTAAAGGTGTTAATATCAACAGTGACCTTATTGAATGCGTAGAAACACGCTCGGCTGATAGAAGGGCGATTGTAAATAAACTAAATGGCCACTGACCCAAGAAATAAATCTAACGTGCCATGAGACGAACTGGAGGGAATGTTTATTAATAGAGGATAGGGCGGGTATAGTGACACTTAAGGGTTAGTGGATAGAGCTATTTCTATGAGATATATATATAGGAGAGCCATGTAACAATAATTATAATAAATAACTCAGCTTTAAAATTTTACACAACGAGCCTAAGTTCCATAGTGGGACTTGAACCTCGGCTTAGGGCGTTGCGGGGAGGGGTAGGAAACCTAATATATGTTTGGGTCTTCCCAAAGAAAAAGTTACACGACTAGGGAGGTGTAATGGTCAGTTGGCTGTTACAACAAGGGAGTTTGATCATATCAAAATCAAAAATACTGTTACGAGCTGGGGGTTCAGGATAAATTATTGCCAAACACGAAGAATAACACGGTAACACACTTTACTAATTAACCACTATTAATAACACACAACACTAATTACACTTACACTCTTACCAATTAATCAATTAACGCACGCACTATAATCCGTAATTAACACTGCACACTTTAACACAACACTTGATGAGTCCGTATAATGTCCGCACACACGTTATAATTACTCGTTAACTCTTCACACTGTTATCTCACACTCGACGATCCCTTAGATATCGCTTTATCACTCGCTTCTTCCTTGTAGTCGCAGGTCCTTCGCTTTTGAGTAGAACACAAGACTGCCGGCAACATACTATTTGCAGATGACACCTCTTTGATATTTAAAGTGAATAGAAAAGCTTCATCATATACTGACATAAATGATACACTGAATGCTGTATCGCACTGGTTCTTAGTAAATAATTTACTTATGCAAAGAACACCAAATGCAGTTTTCTCCTATCAAAAACCCTGGGCAACAACTTAGGCCGTGACATACTGGTGGGTGGCAGTAAACTGGTCTCGTTTCGTCTACAGTTTTTCTAGGTATCACACTAGATAATAAGTTACAATGGGGACGTCATCTAACATCTCTTGCTACAAGTAGTAGACAGCTTTCGCGGTAAGTTAAAAAACGCCAACTGATGGATGTGCTAACCGCGAGGTTGGTTTACTTTGCCTACTTCCATAATTGTTTTGCTGTGAGGCCCGGCAGCTGACATTGGGTCAATATTTATATTACAAAAACGGGTATGGGCCATTTGTAACTTGAAACCAACTGATTCTTTGAAAGAATATATCCGTCGATATATTTGAAAATATTATGTGCATTTATGAGCGTAATCTCCCAAGTATGAACATACATGTGACACGCATAATTTAAATACAAGACACAAAAATAACTTGTTCTTCGTTAATCTATTACACATAAATAAAATTGGAGTGTCTATTTGTAATACTAAAATAACCATTTTTTTTCTTCATACATATGAATCTATACTAATATTATAAAGCTGAAGAGTTTGTTTGTTTGTTTGAACGCGCTAATCTCAGGAACTACCGGCCGATTTGAAAAATTCGTTCAGTGTTAGATTGCTCATTTATCAAGGAAGGCTATAGGCTATATATCACACGCTACAAGTAATAGAAGCGGAGCAGCAATAAAGAATGTTACAAAATCCGGCGGGAAATTTTCTTACTTGGAGATTCCGCTGCGTACGCTGCGTAAACGGTTAAAGTTTCGCAAAAGTCATGTATGAGAGTATTGTTACCCTTTTAAAGGTCTACAAAAAAGTCCGCGACAGTATATGTCTATATTTTAAGGTTAGCTCACTATAACATATTTTTAGCTAAATTTTTTTTCTAAAATAATGCATCATTTTGCGAAACTATTTTCATAAATATGATATCAATCCTTATCCAAATAAATACATTATTTATCACAAGTATTTCATTTTAAACAAAATTCCCCTTTACATCATTCAATTTAAATGAATATCTTATGAGATATCGCAGTTTTAACTAACCTATATAAACGAAGTAGCGGGTTAAAGAGAGCGTTAGGCCAAAGTAACTATTCCACGCGGACGAAGTCGCACGCAAAAGCTAGTATATTTATATACGGTACAAACACCAAACACCAATTTTTTCATGAATTATAAATAATGATTTTTTGTCTGTCTCTTTGCTCCGGGTAATATCTGAAACGACTGGGCCGATTTGGTCGGATTTTTTTGGTCGGTAGCTGTTGTAATAAGAAAAATCATGGGCTGCTTTTATTTTAGAAAATACTTTTAATATAGAAAAATTAAGCAAATGGGGGAGACCTATGTCCAGCAGTGGACTGCGATAGGTGGAATAGTAGTAGTACTCGTAGAAGCAATGTTTTCTGCGCGCTTTTAGGTTATATTTTACTGCGGGAGAATATCTTATACCGCGAGTAATACCTCGGGGAACAGTATACTACGATATATACGAGTTTGTATATATAACTGACGACCCATTTGGTGTAGCGGTTGAGACGTCGGCTGCTACACCAAGGATTCCGGGTTTGATCCCCGGGCAGTATAAACATTAGTGTGCATGAACATGTCTGTTTGTAATGGTTTAGGTGTTTTCTATGTAAAATATGTATGTATTTACAAAAATATTTATAAAAGTATGTTTATCCGATGTTAAGCACCCATAATACAGGCTTCACGCCTAACTTGGGCCTAGATGGCGCTAAGTGAATGTCAGTGGATTTTTATTGTTATTAAAAAACTTCGAATTTCGTAGTCAAAGAGAATCCATACCTTTCCTTACTCCAAATAGGCATTACTATCTGCAATTGTTTACTCGTTATCCCCGCTCGGTAGGAGCTACCGGCGCTGTGAACATCGCTTTGATGTCTCGCGTTTGCCGCCGAACGCGGTGAACTAATTCACAGTTTCCATGTCAAAAGGCATGCTGGGCTCGTTAAATGTGCAATTTTGTTATTCCAGGCTCCAGCTGTATTCTAGGGATTCTTTGAAAGAAAGAAAGAAAATTAATTTATTGACCCTTTAACATAACGTAAATTTTACAAGTAAAACGAAACAAAAAATATACATAAAAAGGTCAATAGGACCTCGGCATAAGTTGAAACGACGCGCGCCTGCCTGTATCAGACGCGTACCGTAACAACACCGATATTCTGATGGAACCTAAAGAACGAGTTATCGTCACTTCAATTCAATTGAATTTACCTTTGCTGGTATACGAACACAAACAATTACGCAGTATTCGACGTAGATTAGACTGATGAATTTACTTATCAAGTCTAAAATAGCTAGTGGGATTTACCTTAGGGATGAAATCAGAAATTTCATTATTCTTGAAAGAACCTCATGGACGGACGGCTTGTAAAAGGTCGCTGGTGGAGGTGGAATGAGAAAAGCGGGAAACCGGGTATCTGCAAAGATTGGGGGAGATCAATGTTCAGCTCAGCAGTGAACTGCAGTAGGTTGCAAAAAGATAGGGTATTATGCACTTCTATGTATATGCACTCATCTCGATGACTGCATGCATGCAACAAACATTTGAGTGCATGAACATGTCTGTTTGTATTGGTCTGGGTGTTTTCTATGGATAATAAGTATAAATAATAAATATCCACTGACATTCACACAGCGCCATCTAGCCCCAAGTTAAGCGTGAAGCCTGTATTATGGGTACTAAACAAAGGATAAATATACTTTTTTTTTTGTAAATACACATATATTGAGCGTTGGCTCAGTGGTGTGGACTGTCGCCTTCCTACTGGGAGGGCTGAGGTTCAAATCCCGACACGTACCAATGTATTTTCGAATTTTCGAAAAATATATGTACGTTATCCGACGCTCTTACGGTGAAGGAAAACATCGTGAGGAAACCTTCATGCACGCCTGAAGAAGATTCGAAGGTTGTGTGTGAAGTCGTCCAATCCGCACTGGGCCCGCGTGGACGACTAAGGCCTAATCACCCTATACGGGTAGGCTCGTGCCCCTCGGTGGGGACGTTTAATGAGCTGATGATGATGATACATATTATACGAAGAAAACACCCAGACCATTACAAACAGACATGTTCATGCACACAAATGTTTGTACTGCCCGGGGATCGAACCCGGAACCCTTTGTGTTGCAGTCGACCTCTCAAACGCGACACCGGGTCGTCAACCAAATGGGTCATCACCAAATGGTCGTATGTTTTTACAAAAAAAATGTATATAAGTATGTTTATCAGTTGTTTTAGTACCTTAATACAAGCTTCACGCTTATCTTGGGCTTAGATGGCACTGTGTGAATGTCAGTGGATATTTTTTTTACTATAGACTATATACTTAAGTGTTACTGTTTAAAATCAATTATGGTACAACGCTTCAGTAACAAAGTTACAGAACTATTAGAGCAGTGCATGTGTGTTGCAATTACGAAAGAACATACGTTTAATACAGCTTAACAAGCAGTCCGGCTGCCACGATGTTAGCTTTAGCAAGTACAGTTGGACTAAAAGAAATAGTCATTCCGCAATTGTCTTTAAGACAAGAGTCTATGTTCGCGTCCGACCCGCATATACGCAGCTGAGACATGGACACTTGGGGATTGGTTCAAAAATGTAACGGGCAGTGGTTTCTCCACTGTACTCGTATAATCATTTTTTTTAGGAATGAAGACGTTATTCTGATCAGAAACCGATGACTTGCGTAAATTGTCTTACCGCCTAGCAATTTTTTCAAGGGCAAGGTTATCCAAAGACAATCATGTTACTCTTAAACTAAAAATATAAGGTAGAGAAATATTAAATAGTATGACAAAAAGGTATTTGCATCAAACCTTTTTTTTACACTATTCACGTTTAATCCATGACTGCGCGTTGGCTGCTAACTATTAAAAAACATCTGTCTTTAATAAAGTCAACGTAGCAGAGCAGAGTAAGAGCTCAATTTCAGTTTAGCTATTCTCACCACGTACGAGTGAGAACTTATTACTCCTGTTATAACAGTTACGCTTTTAGTTGGCTGTTATTTCAGTGCTCGATGTCTTAAAACGGAATGACAATAGAATATTTGGGGCAATTATCCCTGCGAGTACTTGACCGTGTAACACAATGAAATTATTATTTTTTTATTTATTTATTTAGACTCACCAACAATACATGCATACACATATTATAATATAAGAGTGTTACATTTCAAAATTCTGATACATGTATCTATTATAGATAAGTTCAGCTTAATCAATATAATTATTGTAGTATAACTAGATACAAGTTATTAGATAATATATATATATATATAATAATATATATTAATATAATATATATATATATATATATATATATATATATATAAAATTAGCAGATACTATTCCTCACCATTGCTGCCGTTTACCGCCAGAAGTGTTGTATGCAACAATATAATATTAAAATAAAAAAGGTATTTAAAAAAATTCTCGGCATAGACTGTACCAACCAAAGAATAATGCCTAAGCAAATGGCAGCATGAGTGTAACGTAAACCTTAACCGAACAAATATGGGACAGTGCTTTGTTCGAGGTACACTCATTTAGGCAAACACTTGTAAATCGTCTTATATTTACGAGCAAGGGCAAGGGTCCTGGTATTCCTTTGTTTTGTACTGCGCAATACATAGATACTCGTATTAAGATGTGATATTTCATTGATTAAAGGTGACGAAATATAATCATTAAAGCGTCGCGGTGGCTCATTGAAGTTGCCTTTCGATCTGAAGGGTGCAGGTTCAAATATTTTTAATTTATTTTAGAATTTTCGAAATTCTATGTGCGTTTATCCGACGTTCTTACGGTGAAGGAAAACATCGTGAGGAAACTTGCGCACGCCTATGAAGAAATACAAAGGTTGAGTGTGAAGTTGTCCAATCCGCACTGGGCACGAGTGGACGACTAAGGGAGAAGACCTTTTTACGGGTAATCTCATACCCCTTGGTGGGACGTATTATCAACTCATTGCTGATAATAAGGTTATAAGTTGCAGCTACTAAAACTTAAAGCACTAAAAAATCATACTTAAAAAAATATTTCTTAATTTTTCAACAATTATTTTGAGGATTTTCCAACTTCGTCTGTTTCATCACTAAGCATCAAGTTAGATAGTGGACAAATGCTTCCTATTTTACTTTAAATAAACTACAGAATGAGGACCTGTGGACTGCAATAGGTTGAAGAGACAGAGAGGGTCATCATCAGCTCATTAAACGTCCCCACCGAGGGCCACGAGCCTACCCGTATAGGGTGATTAGGCCTTAGTCGTCCACGCGGGCCCAGTGCGGATTGGACGACTTCACACACAACCTTTGAATCTCTTCGCAGGCGTGCATGAAGGTTTCCTCACGATGTTTTCCTTCACCGTAAGAGCGTTGGATAAAGTACATATATTTTCGAAAATTCGAAAACACATTGGTACGTGTCGGGATTAGAACCACAGCCTTCCCGGTAGGAAGGCGACAGTCCACACCATTGAGCCACCGACGCCAGAGAGGGTACAGAAAATAAAAACAAAGTTGTTAAATTAACCATCAAAATCCATAAGTAACATACAATATACTATAATATACTGTAATTGGCTTATTGCTATTATTGTGATTTTTTTATACTGTTTTGAAGCTGTTGGTTTTCCAAATAAATAAATAAATAAAATAAATAAACAATACAATTCCCGCCTCAGCGTCAACTAGGTCGATTGAACGTTTGTATAAACTAGTTACAGTCGCAACTAGCAGTCTAGTAGTGTTGACTAGTTTTGTCTCCTTTGAACCAGTTTTTGTAAACATGATCGAAAAATAGTGATGATTCAAAATTATGTCAAGATTATTTAACATCTTTTCTTATAAAATGTCGAACTTCACTAGTATTTTTATTTTTAATTTATTTGAGCCACAAACAGGTATGCAATACATTTACAAAAAATATCCTTATTTAAAAATAATTATTCATTATAAACCCAGCATTGCTGGCCACACATAGTGTTTCAGTTTTACATCTTCGTGAAACCCATTTAAACATCATTGGGCTAGTCACAATCTTATATATACAGGTTGTACAACAGCAATAAAATAAAAGTTATTTGCATACATAATAAATACCCTACATAACACAATTTTATTTACATAAATAAATAAAATAAATAAATATCCATATAGCAAAAGTATATTTGTGTCTGATATAAGTGTTATACTTCATTAAAAGCAATAAATTAATAAATAATATATATATAAAATATACAGTTAGTGTACTACTTAGTTAGTTACTTATGTGTATGTGTGTGTATCTGATGTTGTGAGAACACTACATCAGATACACACACATACACCTGTCACCTATACGAGTGTGCTTTAACACTATACATGTCTAGGTCTTGAAACAGCTTATTATGCGTTTCAAGCATTCGTCTCAGTGGACATCTAATGCCTGCATTAGTACGAGGTGTACCAACTGCAAACATAGGCTTGGCGCGCGATGACCGCCGCTGGGCACGGAGAGGTACAGAGTAATTAATATTACCAATGATATTCGTGCAGTCATATTTGTTGTTGCATAAATCGTACAGAAGCATTGCTTCCAGTTGTGTGCGCCTGGATTTTAAGTCTATTAAGTGAAATTTTATTAAAATATCTGTGTATGACAACCGTTGACGATGAAACTTATAAAAATACGACGGAGAAACTTTTTTTGTACAACTTCAATACTTTTGTCATATTTATTATATAATGGGTTCCATATAGCCACAGCCTACTCAAGTTGAAGACGTATAAAGGATTAATAGAGGTAAATCATTGTATTTTGGTTCCTAAAGTTAATTGTTGATCGCATTACGAAGCCGAGAAGAAGAAGAATCTTAAAAGCTTTATTAATGATGTTTTCTATGTGAATATTAAGGTGTAGTTTACTATCCAATGTTATACCTAAATCCTTGATGTCATTGACCCGTTTTAAATTTTTATTACATAGCGAGTAAGTAAAATTACTGATATTCCTTTTTTTACTGAAGGTTATGGCTTTGCACTTTTCTAGACTAAGTTGTAGTTTGTTTTCTAGGTCATACTCACTGAATCTATTCAAGTCTTCTTGAAGCAGGTTATGATCTTGATGATTATTGATCGTATGGTAAATTATGAGATCATCAGCATACAATATGAATTTTCTGTTAATAAAACACTTATCGATGTCATTAATGAAGATGGCAAACAATAGAGGGCCTAAAATTGATCCCTGTGGAACTCCGGAGCTGATATTAGCTAATTGTGACTCATAACCTCCTATAACCACCTTCTGAGTTCTATTTGTTACATAAGACTTGAACCATCGCAATAGGTTACCCTTAATGCCATTAAAAGCTATTTTGTCGAGAAGCAGCTTGTGGTCTACGCGATCGAAAGCTTTACGAAAATCAGTATGAATAGTATCTACTTGCTTATTCATGTCCGTCCCCTGAAATAGATCAGTTACATAACTTAACAAATTTGTGATCGTGGAGCGTCTCTTAATCGACTTATAAGAAACTGTAAGAGTACTTAAATGCAATGTGCTTAGATGACCTAAAACATCAATTTTTTTATTATCGACGTTGAAATAAAATATGCTTTTACTAGTAAACCCCTTGGTGTATGTAAAAATAGAACTTTCAAATAAATCTTGGAAAAGTGGTCAAAATAAATTACCCTCAGTAATTATGATCTTTGACAAAAATGCTGAAGATCAAAGTATACAAATATATACATACATATATTTCTTTATTTTTAAAGAAATTTCCAAAAGGTTAGTCGACGTCACAGGTGACCGAAGATCTGGCAGCTACCTTGGACAAAGAATCAGTCTGGCAATCCAAAGGGGTAACGCTGCCAGTATTTTCGGAACCTTGCTGAAAGGGACTTCTTTTAATTTTATTTTTTAGTTTTAATTATTTATAATATATTTTACTTGATTATAATAAAAAGATATATAAACCTTTATTTAACATGGCATAGTATCTATACATAGAGATCATATAGTGAAAGTAACATGGATAACGTTTCAATTCACGTGCGCAATGTTTGTTGCGTCATCCGTCGGTTGGGCTCGAAATAGATCAGTTTTTAATATATGATAAGTGCTGACCCGATATTTTACAACTTGAGTGGGAGATTGTTTCTTGCCACTCAAACTTCCATGTGGGATTGGCACAAACATTGAACTCCGTTATTTATATTCTCTTACCGTGCAACATTTTATATCCAGATCTAACGTGTTGGTAGAAATTTTTAAGAGGTTGAAACTCAACTTGTGTCAAGGTAAAGGCCACCAGATTTATTTATTTAACTTTAATTATCACGTTTAATAACACTTACAAAAATTAAAGATTATAATAAATCTAAAAATGTTACTCTCACTCATCAAATCTCTCACAAAACTTCAAGCATATCAACAAAATATCCTTCCATTCATCAGCCAACAAATCACACTCTGGGAACTGAGTTAAACAACTGAGCACCTGTGATAGTGCATGAGATACTGTCCCACAAGAAGGCTCTGCCAGTTACTTATGGCATCTGCTTCTGGAATTTACGTGCCAAAGCAAGAAATCATAGATAGATACTTTATATTTGGCTCTCAAGTAGACGAAGTAAATACTGATCCTACTCTGTAAATAAACCTTGAATATTGTCACCTAAGAGAGCGTCGGTAGCTCAGTGGTGTGGACTGTCGCCTTCCTACCGGGAGGGCTGAGGTTCAAATCCCGACACGTACCGATGTATTTTCGAATTTTCGAAAAATATATGTACGTTATCCGACGCTCTTACGGTGAAGGAAAACATCGTGAGGAAACCTTCATGCACGCCTGCGAAGAGATTCGAAGGTTGTGTGTGAAGTCGTCCAATCCGCACTGGGCCCGCGTGGACGACTAAGGCCCTAATCACCCTATACGGGTAGGCTCGTGCCCCTCGGTGGGGACGTTTAATGAGCTGATGATGATGATTGTCACCTAAATGTTTATAAGATACATATTTTTAAATGCGTGTTCCCCGTGAGATTCCACCACTCATATCCCATAAATGTAACATAATGTTATGTAATTTCCTTATGACTTATATCATGATGATATCCCATAAAATGTAATTTCCTTGGACTTTTCGTCATTTCTGAAGTAAAGCTATACCCTGCGATTTAAGCCTATCGCCACGATTCAAACTTTAATTGTTGTTTAGCACAACCCATCCCAAGATTAGATCAAAGTCAAACGATCGCACCAATCACTGGCATCAGAGCTACGATTGATTATATCATCTAGTGTCGGACAAAATACAGGAGCATTGACGTAATACAGGAAATTTTGGTTTTAAATCCTCTAATATAGTTTAAAATTGACACATCTAAGGTTTGAGAGCAAATGCCCCGTCTTAATCTATAAACATTTTAATATGAAAGCTATGAACAGTTAAGAACGACGATCTGAGAATTGTCGCAATCATAAGGCGGGCAGCGACTGTGCAAACCAGGAATGAATGTCGCTGATTGAAGGAGAGGGATGATGGGCTCATTGATGACTGTACCTTTACAATAACATGAAATATGTAAAAAGAAAGACCCATTTATCTTAAAGAAAAAAAAACTTAGAAAAGCAACACTATTTTCTATGTGGGTCGAAATCACAGAACTAATAAAAGAAATCCTTTCTTGTTATTAATTTAAAGTAAGAATTCTGTGGTCGAATATAAAAACAAAATTAACGAAAACTAAAACTGAATCCAGTCTCATAAACCCTACTAATACCAGTACCCTATGTGTCCACTTTACACAGAATCTATAACATGAACCAAGTATCTGAACTGAACCGTCAAGATTTCCAAGAGTTTACGCGAGGAACAAAATTTTGATGTGAACATGCGTTTTACGACCTAGCAGTTTTATGACTTCGCCAGTTTAATATTGAATGCAAAATGTTTGCGCGGTCAGCCATATCAAGCATTTTCATGGTAAACTAAATCTTGCAGCTTCTTTATGTCTTAGGGTATTATCACGGTTTTTAGTCAGTATTATATTTTTATTAACATCTCTAGTCATATTTGTAAATGCTCTGTCGTATTATTTCATCATCATTACAGCCTAATTATGTCCACTGCTGAACGAAGGCCTCCCCTAATGATTTCCACGCGGACCTCCCTTGCAGTTGACATCCATCTGCTACCCGCCACTAACCAGATCATCCGTCCATCTGGTTGGGGGTCGGCCTACGCGAAGCGTATTATTTAGTAACCGTGTTATTTTAAATGTCCAAATTTAGGCAGAGGATTATTGTCTATATTTTGTCATTACTTTTTATGACATTTATTTGATACCCTAAATCTTAAGCGACACAGTAATTAGTTAATTAAAAAAAAAAACTTAAACTATATTATTTGCAAAGTTTTTTGCAATAACAACAATTAAAAAATTACTAAATACTTTTATTCGCATAAAGATGTACTGCTCTTCTCGCTCACTTCTCGTCCTTTGTCGATGCATGACATTTTTCAACTCTACAACTTCGTTCCTACTACTACAACTAAAATCATGTTTTTAAGTATACATGTGGTATATTTGGAAATTTCATTAAATTTGTTCCTGTAGTTTAACAATACTTTATGGTAACTTAAACAACAATGCATGTAACAAAATAACAATAAAAATAACAAAATACCAATAACATCTTCGCTAAAACAATATAAACATTATTATGTGAAAACAATACAGTTGTTCAATTGGACAATTTCAATAAAATTCAACCCTACGGTTGAACTTTTCACGTACTTCATGCATGCAAAAGAGCGGATGCCTTCTGAGATGCCGTTTCCCGCCAAAGCGACGCAGCCGCCATGACACTTCCCTCCGTTCTGAAATCGAGTTCTCTAGTAACGCCATTGTACTTGTGAATAGCAATAGAGGCAATAACAGCTTGTTGGTCGACTGAGGTAAGTTCAATTTAAAAATAAAAATTGGCCAAGCGCGAGTCGGACTCACCCGTGGAGTTCCGAAGCAGAAATAACATAAAATAAAGTAATTTTTATTTACTTGGACCTTACTTTAATATGAAAAATAGTGGTTCACCGTTTATGACTATAAAAAAACTAACACTCCAGAAATCGTTCAAACTAAATTTCGTGTTAGATTTTATGGTAATGTACATCATATATATTTTTTATTTTATCAACCCCATAGTTTAGAAATTAGAGGCACAATTTTTAACTTTTCTCTCGCGCAACTATTTAATTTATAAAAAAATATATAAACCTCGATATCATTTTTTAAGCTCTACACATTGATACCCCACGTATGATGAAAAAAAATTTTGAGTTTCAGTTCAATGTATGGGAACCCCAAATAAATTAATTTTTTTTAAGTTTCTTGTCAAAACCTAATAACGGTTCACAGAATACATATATTAAAGTTTCAATAGCGTAGTGTTTAGTTTCGGAGAAAAAAGGGTGTGACATACAGACGGAAAGACATGACGAATCTATAAGGGTTCCGTTTTTGCCATTGGCTACGGAACCCTAAAAATGGTAGGTTTAAAAACTATATTATATAATTGTACGATTTTATCTTGAAGCAAGCAGAAACTTATAAAAGCAACACATTTTTTTGCAATGCTACTCCTTGTCTGTTACGGCGTCTTCTGGAGACATTCATTTTCTAAAGTGATCGAATGTCACACTAATATTAGAAAGATGAAAGTTACTGACTGTGTGAGTGTGTTTTTTGTTATTCACGCCTAAACGGCTCTAGCGATTTGATTTCTTTATGAATTTAACTGACCACTGAATCAACAAAGGCTATACGCGGAAAAATATGTTTTGCTGCAGGTAGCGCCACCACAGCAAGTTAAATATAGACTTGATCATCACTTTCATCCTATTACTTTTTCTGTTGAACTAAGTCCTAAGTGACTAAGGCGTATACCCCTTTACGGGTAGGCGCGTGCCCCTCGGTGGAGATGTATAATGAGCTGAGATGATGATGATGAATGGAAATACAAAAGGATTTGGGAGTGCCATACTACGGTACAAATCGACCGGATAACCTATACACATTAATTAAAAGTTGTTTCTCTTTTTCATAATTTTTTATATGTTTTCATAATCTTACAGTTTTGTCCTTAAATTTATTACATTTTTACCCTTTTCATATTTTTGTTATTACATTTGTGTATACTTATGCTTATAACTATTTCAGATTTTCCTTTTCCCTATGGCTACTTCAGAGTAAAGACACTTATTACCGTCAGCCGAATCGGCTGCTCGTTTTGCCTTTAAAAAAAGGACTGGAATATTAACTAAGCCACAATCCACAATAAAAAAAAATATATAAACATGGGGGAATTTCGTGCCAGCCGAATTCGCAGTTCGACGTGATAAACAAGATTAAATCGTAAATGACAAACAACGTGACTGGTGAATACGTATGGCCTTTCAGTTTTGGTGCTGCAAAGCTCGGATTTGCATTTTTAGGGTTCCGTAGCCAAATGGCAAAAAACGGAACCCTTACAGATTCGTCAAGTCTGTCTGTCCGTCCACCCGTTTTTCTTCGAAACTCTAAACACTATATCGATTTCGATAAGAAATTTTAAAAAATATAAAATAAGTGTTCCCCTCTTTTTCTAAACTATAAAAGGGGTTAAAAATAAAAATATATATGTACATAACCATTGACCATGTAATCTAACAACAAAATTTAGTTTAAATGATTTTTTTATACGTCATAAACGGTGAACAACTACTTTTTCATATTAAAGCTGTAGTATGTGCCTAAGTAAACAAAAAATATTTTATTTTATGTTACTTGCTGCTGCGGAACCCTCCACGGGCGAGTCTGACTCGCGCTTGGCCAATTTTCATATTAAAATACCTGCTGATTGCATCGACGCGTGGGCGGTTAACTAATAGGATTTCTCTTGAAAACGTAAACCATTATCAGATCAGAATTCGCGTTTGTAGCTTTCAGGTTTTCATGTTTTTTTACGGATTTTGTTAAGTTTCTTTAAGATAACAAATATCAATTAAAATTGGTAATTTACGCTTGTTTTGAGTTTTACATTTTGAGTGTTATGTTACTTACGTTACCATTGTGAATTCATATTTCTATTTTAAAATAATCTGTTTGTCTTACACTTGAACGTAATATACAATTGAATAAATAAACAATTAATACTGTACGAAAACTTGACGACCCATTTGGTGTAATGGTTGAGACGTCGGCTGCTACACCTAGGGTTTTGGGTTCGATCCCCGAACAGTACAAACATGTGTACAAGAACATGTCTGTTTGTATTCGTCTGAGTGGTTTCTATGTATGTTCTTCAGTTGTTTAGTACCAGTAATAAAAACTTCACGCTTGACTTGGGGCTAAGTGTCGCTGTGTTAATGTCAGTAGAAATTTATTTTACAAATAGTATAATAATAATAATATCACAAAGCCTCTACGTGTTGGACCCATGTCCCCACGCAAGCTTCAAAGGATCGGTCTATGAACCGTGAACTCCTAACAGAGACTACAAATAATAATAATAATAAGCCTTTTATTTGGACAAATAAACAGTTGAGATACATAATTTTCTTTGACTAATATACTACTTAATTAACTAATTTTCGTGTATAAAGTGTTTTTTAATTTTTTGTAAATCCGTTTGCCAGTTAGCAAAGGCCTCCTCCAAGTTTTTTTTTTACAAATAGTAAAGTATACTAAAATATACATTTAAGATGTAACGTTAAATTAGCAAAAGACGCAACCAAACTCACTGCAGCGACAGCAGCAAAACAATCTCATCCTTTGCCATACAAGATAAGTGTTCGAGAACAAATGGAACAGTCGTGAGAACCGAGCGTCCACAAGTGGTCCGCAGATAACATCGGCATTGTCCTCCAGTTACTGCACTGACCTACTTGTCAACCAAATTAAGGTTTATGTACCTTCCTATAGGGCTGCCACAAAAATAAAGCTGAAATCAGAAAATTCTAGCAGAAAAAATCACGATAGTCAGGGACGAAAAAAGTCTTAGTACCAAAAAAAGGTTGTTTTCATTCATTACCTTTGACTGCAACGGGCAAATATTTCAAGTAATGTTAACATATTCTATTGAAAACCGGGACCAAGTCCTTTTTCATTCCTGGTCATCGCATTATTTCTGCTAGAATTTTCTGCCAGTTTCAGCTTCATGAATGAAAACTACCTTTTTTTTGGTACCAAGGCTTTTATTCGTCCCTGACCATAGCGTATTTTCTGCTACAATTTTCTGACAGTTTCAGTCTCATGCCACAAAACACCAATAATGGTCGCTAAAGAACTTATCGGGAATGGGGTCGCTGGTTGACGAGCATCGGTGGCTCAATGCTGTGGACTGTTGCCCTCCTACCGGGAGGGCTGTGGTTCAAATCCCACCACGTACCAATGTGTTTTTGAATATTCGAAATTATATGTACGTTATCCGTGAAGGAAAACATCGTGAGGAAACCTGCTAAGAGATTCAAAGGTTGTGCGTGCAGTCGTCCAACCCGCACTGAGTCCGCGTGGACGACTAAGGCCTAAACACCCAATACGGGTAGGCTCGTGCCCCTCGGTGGGGACGTTTAATGAACTGATGATAATGAAAGCATTTATTACACTAGTTAATCTGCAGAAACTCAATATGTAGTAATGGGAGGCCACAATTTCGTATTGATGGGCGTTAAACGTCAGGTGTAGCCACCACATAAGGGCCATTAATACGTACTTTGGCTACGGAGTGGGTTGACAAGAAGAAATTGCGTTTATTGAGGTTCTGCAAACAGAACTATGCTTGTGGGATGCAATTGTATCATCCACCATCTTCTTTTTCTTTTCCTTTTATTCATTCGGTAATTAAATAAATTATGGCGTTATACGTTAAACGTTAGTGTGGCCCCTAATAAAGACGGGGGATGTTAATAAGGTGCGTCAGTCCTGCAGTAGGTAAGGATTGATTTCAATGATATTTCAAAAATACTTAAGACGTTGGGATGTACCTACACTTGTTTACATAATCATTTAAACTTGTATACAAGCGTATTGAAGACAATAATAAACGGATTATTTGTTTTAATTACTTATTTATCCTTAAATTCAGATTTCGATAACAAATACAATGGATTTTTGTTGTTTAAGGTAGATCGAATCTTTAGATATCTTTTTTGCACTCTGAATGCAAAAGTACATTTTGTTATCTCATCGTTGCATTTAATATGCATCAATACGATCCGTGTCAGAATATTGATTACAAACAACCGTCGAGAACATCGATTAAAACATAAAACGCCATTAGTTAATCGATAAAGCTGCATCTGTTACTCGAGTTTATAGCAAATCGATTAGGCTGTTTCCTATATTATCGAGCTTGTTATTTGCCGGTTTTTTATGGATTGCTGTATTGAAGCTGAAGCTGGCAGAAAAATTGAAGAAGAAAAAATTGGTCAAGCGCGAGTCTGACTCGCCCGTGGAGGATTCCGCTGCAGCAAGTTACGTTACGTTAAGTTTGTACGACGAAAAAAAGTTTTGAGTTTAATTTATGGGGAACCTCACAAAATATATTAATTTTTTTTCAAGTTTCTTGTCGAAACCTTATAGCGGTTCACAGAATACGTATACTTAACTATTATAAGTTTGAACAGTGTACTGCTTATAGTTTCGGAGAAAAAAGGGTGTGACAGACAGACAGACGGACATACACAGACATACGTTACGAATCTATAAGGGTTCCGTTTTTTGCCATTTGGCTATGGAACCCTAAAAACGCGATAGCTAAGGACAAAAACAGACTTGATCACAAAAAAAACTGTTTTCTTTAGAATATGTTCAAAAAGTAAACGATTTGTACGTTACATTCAAAAAACATAAACGAAAACATCCTTTTTTGGGATCAAGTCTTTTTTCGTACCTGGCATTGCATGATATGCTAGAATTTTCCTGCAAGTTTCAGTTGCATTGAAATATTAGGAAATGTCGAAACTTGTATTAAAATTATCCAACCTTTGGTAACCAGATTGTATTGCTTTGGGATCTTCCTTTTTCGTCAGATGAATAATACTCATAGACTCGGTAGTGAGTCGTTTAGGTAGGTAACACCGCAGTGCCAGATATCGTTCCGTCAAAATGTAAGAGTGCAATGCACTTTTGTGTTTCGGGATGAGGGCACTGTAGCTAGCGAAATTGCCGGTATAAGAGATATAAGATCTGATGTCTCGGGTGACAGGCGCAGTCTTTTTTTTATTTTATAAGTGTACAGGACGGTCTGGACGCTCACCTGATGGTAAGTGATACGCCAGACCATGACAGAGCGGTATTAAAGGAGACCAACAACTGATAGACAGTTATTATCCTCCATCAATGTCGCACTGCCATTCTGCGTCTGCCATTGATGGAGATAATAACTGTCTTATCAGTTGTTGGTATCAATCAATGCCACTCTGTCATGGTCGGGCGTATCACTTACCGTCAGGTGAGCGTCCTGACCGATCTGTACACTCTGTTATTTATTAGAAATCTTTATTTACCACCAATTACCAATATATTATTTATATTTAGAATAACTTCTCAATTTCTCGCTCTTTCTGATCAGTTGGTAAAATCTTGGGTTCACACTTAATTGTATACCTAACACAAACCGATCTTTCTCTTTAAAAGTGTAAACAATAGACCGACCCAGAAACATCTTTCCTTGGCCTACACATTGATGGAAATCTTCCACAAAGCCAAGGTTAGCGGAAAAAATATTATAAATGATTTAGTACCTCATTAGAAGTTGCCGGATTCAATGGCGGTTTATATATTTCAAAATCATTTTAAATTTGGAACACGTGTTCACTTTTTGAATATTGATGGCTTCATCTAACGATTGTGTTGCCAGTTGAGGTCGAATACGATAACGCGTTCAAGGCATATTTATGCGTTTACGTTCAAAGTCAACAATACGAATAAAGAGAGATCTACTTAATAATAAAAACTTGATGATAAGCGGTAGACGCAATATCCATGCACATTGGTTAAAATACCAATACAAATTAATATATATTTTTTAAAATTAGCAAATCATCATCATCATCAGCTCATCATAATGTCCCCACCGAGGGGCACGAGCAACGAACACTTGGGCACGAGCCTACCCGTAAAGGTGATAAGGCCTTAGTCGCCCACGGACCAAGTGCGGATTGGCCGACTTCACACACAACCTTTGAATCTCTTCGCAGGCATGCGCAGGTTTCCTCACGATTTTCCTTCACCGTAAGAGCGTCGGATAAACTAAATATATTAGAAATACATTGGTATGTGGCGGGATTTAAACAGGCCACACCAATGAGCCGCCGACGCTCATTAGCAAATACCGAAAGTTAATACTTTTATCGTTTTTATTTTTATAAGGTTTAATAAACTTATATGCCAAGCTACTAAGAAATATATGTTACGATAATACGATGTATACATAACATTCACTTTGTACTCGGCGATCCGTTGCTCTTTTATTTTCCGGCACATATGGCCGGCTAATCATGTGTGCAACGACGATGCCTAGGTATTTCATTAAGTGTCCGCTTCAACGACCAGCCGATGGCATTATCCGTTATAATATAAATACTGTGCACAAAAAATCTAACAAAAAAAAGACTACTAAGCAAAAACCGTTAAAATAAAATGACAACAATAATAAAATAAAATAAATAAATATCCACTGACATTCACACAGCGCCATCTAGCCCCAAGTTAAGCGTAAAGCCTGTATTATGGGTACTAACAACGGATAAACATACTTATATATTTTTTTTTAAATACATACATATTATACATAGAAAACACCCAGACCATTACAAACAGACATGTTCATGCACACAAATGTTGTACTGCCCGGGGATCGAACCCGGAACCTTGGTGTTGTAGTCGACGTCTCAACTGCAACACCAAATGTGTCCTCTAATAATAAATATCTACTGACATTCACACAGCGCCATCTAGCCCCATATTAAGCGCAAGCTTGTAGTTAGTGGAAACAACTGATAAACATACTTTATACATTTTTTGTAAATACATACATAATACATGGGTCGTAAAGTCTTTCTGTTTGTAATGGTCTGGGTGTTTCTATGTTGAAATGTTGGCGCAGAAGACCTTTTCAGCTTCATCGGGCAAGTGTCGAGCGCAGGGCTCTCTCAGCGTTAAACTTATCTACCATTGTTTTGCCAAACGAGGCACGTGACAATACCCTAGTCTTAACTTATGGGTTAGTAAAACTGGGTTTATATGCTGACTAGGTCGTTTCAATGATTTTGAAAACACTGGACGACGAGTCAGCCTTATATGAATCTGTATTTATCTAATTTCAAAACTTTGATTTAAATCTGCGGCCTGAACCAGAGTTTTTGGATTTGAGTCCTGCATTTAAAGCAATGATATTCTGTATATATAAAGGTAGATACGCCACCCGTGCCTCAAAATGGAACCGCCAAAGAGAATTCAGTTTGTATGATGTTTGCACGCTTATTCGAAATATGTGTATGTGTACTGTCGCTGCATTCGTACACTTTTCGATATGTTTTTGAGCATATCACTAATCTATACTTTTTACATCATTGTATATAAGAAGGTATTTTGGAACATTTTAATTCGTTTGTGTGACTAGTGCACGATGACTAGCCAGATTATCTGTAACAAATTGATTTCGTGTTTGGAAGGTCCTAAAGCTTCAAAACAAATTGACTGTTGACAGCATAGTTATTTTGACAAAATGTATTACTGCGTTCATGAATAATACAACTTTCTTTTATGGATGACCCATGTAGTGTATCCGTCGAAACGCGGCTTCTATACCAAGGGCTCGATCCCGGCAGTACAAATATTTGTGTGCATATATGCCTTTTGTAATGGGCTGGGTATTTCCATGTATGATATACAATGTATGAATTCAGAAAAAAAAATCATCAGTTTAGTATGCTAAATACAAGCTCCTCGCTTAATATATGACTAGGTGGTGCTGTATGAATGTTAGTGGATATTTATTTAAATACATATTGTAAAAAGACCAGATGGACGGATGACCTGGTTGAGGTGGCGGGTAGCAGATGGATGTCAACTGCTAGGGATCGCCCCACGTGGAAATCATTACCACTTGGGCCGATCCATTGACTTGGCGACCTATTTGGTGTCGCGGTTGAGAGGTCGACTGCAACACCAAGGGTTCCGGGTTCGATTCCCGGACAGTACAAACATTTGTGTGCATGAACATGTCTGTTTGTAATGGTCTGGGTGTTTTCTATGTATAATATGTATGTATTTACATAAAAAATGTATATAAGTATATTTATCCGTTGTTTAGTACCCATAATACAGGCTTCACGCTTAACATGGGGCTAGATGGCGCTGTGTGAGTGTCAGTGAATATTTATTTATTTATTATTAGGGGAGGCCTTCGTTCAGCAGTAGACATTTTAGGCTGTAATGATGATGATGATATTGTAAATAGAGTTTTTCAGGCTGAGCCAGAAACAGAGCAAAAACAGAAAAAACACTATTATATCAAAAGAAATAGACAAATTGCCTCTTTCATTATATACGAACCGATTACTTT
The DNA here is from genome assembly GCA_019425675.1 of Leucinodes orbonalis. Lineage (NCBI taxonomy): Eukaryota > Metazoa > Arthropoda > Insecta > Lepidoptera > Crambidae > Leucinodes > Leucinodes orbonalis. The sequence continues at coordinate 56,884 of PQWD01013547.1, read as the reverse complement.
TTATTTTTTCTGACTTATATATTCCTATTAAGCTGGTTCATTCCCAGGTATTAACATTTCCGATGTGCAAATAAATCATTATGTTTGAATGACAGTAATAAGCGTGAGCATAACGGATCACTTTAATCAGTGTCAAATAAATTTCATAGTCATCGAGCATTTTAATAGCAGGATTCACGCGTTCACTCCACATTGTCAAATTTTGCGTAGCTATTTATAAGACCTTCAAATGAGTACCTGAAAATATTTTTTTTACCTCTATTATAATCTCTCTATTATAATATGTAGTTGGTAGGCTGAGCCAGTTCTCCTATGCCTTACGTGAACTGCGGAAAAGTACAAACGCAGAGTGTGCGCTCATTGCGTACCACAGTCATGCTGCTGCCTGGATAAGGTATGGAATTGTATTATGGGGAAATGCTACCAATACACAAGCTATACTTATTCAACAAAAACGATGTCTTAGAATCATAGCCCTCGCTGCCCGGAGAGATTCATGTAGATCGCTATTTCATAAGTATAAAGTACTTACAGTATCATGTCTGTACATTTTTGAGATATGTCGTTTTGTGAGAAAACACCCAAACTATTTTCAAAAAATTGGAGATTTGCCGGGCAAATCTAACTCACGACGCATTAATTATTTAGTGTTGCCTTCAACGCGACTGTCATTATATAAAAATGGGCCCTTTTATATGGCAATCAAAATTTATAATAATTTACCAAATTCCATCAAAACCCTCCAAGGTTATAAATTTGAGCATGCTTTAAAGAATTTATTAATACAGAAGACATATTATAATATAAAAGAAACTTGGACGATAAATTATTGAGGATCTGACATATTATTAGTTTCACTTTGACATTTTAATTTGACATTTGCTTGTAAATGTAATATTTTAATGTAATTTTAATTTCACATTGTTTAATAATACTTTAAAATTGAAATGTGCTCATACATATATAATCTAATTTTCTTATAAATTAATGCATGTATGCTTGATATTGTAATATTGACTTAATTGATTTATTTTTCTCTTTTCAAATAATATTCTTAAATAATCACAAACGCCTTGAAAAGGTTAATTTGTAACTTAGCACTTTCAACCGCCAATGTTATATCAAAATGTACACTCCTGTTACAAGTTTATTGTGAATAAATAAATAAATAATCTTGTAACAAAATATACAAAAACATATCGATTGCGAACCTCCTCCCCAGACAACTACGTCTTTCGAGTTCCTTTTTGCATATCAAACTCTGCAAAACAATAAACGTAGATAGTTATTAAAGCAGCATGTTAGTAAAAATAGCATGTAATATATAGCGTCGGTGTCTCATTGGTGTGGACTGTTGCCTTCCGGTCTTGTCGCGAAGCTGTGGAACTCGCTGCCCAAGTTTGCGTTTCCCGAAAAGTACAATATGGAGATCTTTAAATCAAGAAGTAATAGGTTTTAATCTAGGTAAGCGTGCTCCATCCTAGGCGCATCGTCTGTGCTTAACATCAGGCAAGGCGGCGTCAAACGAGAACCTATAAATGTAAAAAAAAAATCTGGAGGGTGTTGGTTCAAATCCCGCCACGTACCAATGTGCTTTCGAATTTTAGAAATTATATGTACGTTTATCCGAAACCTGCGCACGCCTACGAAGAGATTTAAAAGTTGTCAAAATGGACAGGTTGTTTACTAGGTGGTAGACTCGATACTGTGTCGTCTAGGTAGGTACCACCGCAGTGCCAGATATCATCCCGTGAAACACGAGTGTTATGCACTTTTGTTTGTTTCGGGATGAGAGCACTGTAGCTAGCGAAATTACCGGGTATAAGAGACCTAACATCTGTTGTCTCGGGTTACGGGCGCAGTGCGGCATTAATGGGGGATAATAACTGTCTAACAGTTGTTGGTCTCCTTTAATGCCGCTCTGTCATGGTCTGCCGTATCACTTACCATCAGGTGAGCATTCAGACCGTCCTGTACACTTATAACATAAAAAAAGACTAAGGCCGATACAGGCTCGTGCCCCTCGGTGGGGCCGATCAATGAGCTGAGATGATGATGAATATGAAACCAAGTCACGCATCGATTTAAACTCAGGCCACGAAGGCAGTTTATCCTGAAAGTAAATCACTGTGTAAATCCTAAAAGGTTAAACGTCCCCACGTGCACAGTGCTCTATAATAACCTATTTAAATTATTCCATGCGAGACAAATTTGCTTCGGTCCATTGATGATCGCCTGGATCGATGGTATATCGTATTAGCGCCCTCGCGTTCGTAGGGTTGTACACTTGTTGTTTTTTATATATTCATTTAAATTTTTACTGTTTTTGACTTTTCATTTATATTATTAAATTATATCTGGGGGAACGGTAGCGCCCCCGCCAAGACGAGCCAAGCGAAGCGAAAGGGTTTTTCCTTTTCTCGAAGTGTTTCGTCGATTTTTTGAAGTCTCATAGAATTGATTTCCAATGTACCAGATAGGTCATATTCTCAGGATATAATGTCATTAATAGACTTATTAAATATACAAAGTTTCACCTTAATGGCTTCAATACTTTAGGTTTTATTGATATCTAAAATACGCCGATTTCATCACTGACATTCTGATAATCATCAAAATGTTTGGCTCCTTCCTGATGTGCTAAAAAGTTGAAATTTGGTATGTAATCTAAGTTTAGTAAATAGTTTAGTATATTTAGTATTATCAGATCTCATGTAGAGCCAAGCTTCTGAATCTACACGGCCTAACTCTACTGACCCTAAATTCAACAAATTCCACATATTTATATAACCTTATGTGGTCGTCTTGACAACATTTTACATGAAATGTTTTTGGTGGGATTGAGTTTTTAATTATATTTACATAATATATACATTTTTGATCTATAAGGGTTCCATTTTTTGCCATTTGGCTACGGAACCCTTATAGATTCGTCAAATCTGTCTGTCCGTCCGCATGTATGTCACACCTATTTTTCTCCGAAACTATAAGCACTACACTTTTGAAACTTTGTAAGTATATGTATTCTGTGACACGGTATTAGGTTTTGACCAGTAATTTATTGTATGTGACTTGCTGCTGCGAAACCCTCCACGGGCGAGTCTGACTCGCGCTTGGCCACTTTTTTATAATTCAAAACAGCCCACGTATTGCACTTGTGATACCAAGAAAGGCCCACAATGCAGTTGGAAACTTGTTAATTAACCATGTTTTCTAATAGCTCTGAACACAACTACTGGTATATCAAAAGCAAACCTCTTACAGCAGAAAAAATAGGTGAAATTAAAGTATACAGATGACCTTACACATTCCCCCTTAGGTAATATCTATTTAAATCCGATCTCTATTTACAATATCAAAAAGTATTCGGCTACAAAAATGTTCGAATACCTCAATTTATTAAAGGAACCTTGAACCAGTATATTTTAGCATGTTTAGATTCTCCACGGCCGATATATAAACACGTTGATTCACTGTGGTGCCGCCGTCAGTGCGGGGAATACGGTTTTTTGAGAAACGGCCAGACGTTATTTGGGATGGTTGGGTGACGTGGACTAATAGTCCGTCGGCTCGGCTAAATGACTGGGTAAATGTATGCTTTGGAATAGGTTTTAATTTGCAAAGACTAAATGTTTTCTACTAACTATATGTTATGTGGCGTGCACAGAGATTATCAGTACGGCATGCATACAGGGTGTGCACTACTTATTTGCATAGAGTGCACGCCACTGCTTCTGTTCGAAAATACTTATGTAGAAGAGATGGTCCTTATTTGCTGGAATAGATTACATTTGGAAAAAGCAGTACCTTTGTACTTTTATTTCAATTATTATTATTTTTTATGTTTATGTGTGCATAAATAATAAATAAAATCTTGTATGTTTTATTTTTAAAAATCTTTAACACTGCATCTATCATGGGCAGAGGTGTTACTTATCATACGAGTAAGATGTTGGTTGTCTTGTTCATTTTATCAAATGAATTAATGAAAATAACCAACCTAGCCTAACATATGTCGTCTCGAGTGTCGGGTGCAGTGCGGCATTGATGGAGGACAATATCTGTCTATCAGTTGTTTGTATCCTTCAATGCCGCTTTGTCATTAATTGGCGTATAACTTACCATCAGGTGAGTATCCTGGCCGTCCTGTAGCGTACAGGACCACACAAAAACATATAAACAAAACAACATAATGCCATTTGTTGCCTGCCCGATATTAGAACTACATGATAAAATGTGTATTTGAGTTACTTTTAAACAGAAATGGATTTGTCTGTCTTTTTATACTAATACTATTTTATTTTTGTTTCAGGTAAATAGTTCCGGAATACATTTTGGAGACGTTATGTCCTGTATGTATAAGGATGGGGTAAATTTATATATATGCATTATATATTTTTATGATACAAACACACGTTATCACACATGTATTTATTGGAGATATAAAACAACGTGAACATGTTTTCCCTTTTTACGAATTACTGAACAGTGTCACCTACGCATAAGTAAACCGTAGCTTTTGCTCTTTTATGTAATGTTTTTTCACTTACATGTTCCCAATCGTAAAAATTGCTCTCAATCTGTCACAAGGAACGTGCATTGGTTACGAAGATAACCTTTAGAAATAAATTTAGGACTTTCCGATTGACTAATATAATAACTTAATTTTAAAAAAATAATAATAACTACATTCAGGTAGCATTTATTATTGGTATTTAAATTATTTATTTATTTATATTTGGACTAGTGTATTTGACACTTAAGATAGAAATAAAAAAAAATGTAAACTGTGACGAAACATCTTTGTGTTTATAATGGTTCAAAAACACAACGTAGGTTGCTAAATGTGATCTGTAAGATATATCCGGAAGTAGTTGTTATCTTTCTCCTAAGGTAAGTTACCTTGTTTGAATTGAAATTTGATGATAAGGAAAATAATATAGTCACAATGATTATTTCCCAAAACATCACATGCACTGCCACATAATTACAAGGCATGAAACTGACAACCTTGTCTCTTTGACCCAGCCGTTATCGCTTCTCCCGTGTTAGTCGGTTCACAATAACTAAAAAGATAAATAAACGCCAACCACATGCTTTTAATACTAGCTTTTGCCCACGGCTTCGCTCGCTTAAAAAAGTATTATTTTTTATTACAAGTCTGTAGTTACCTTTACATAGAATAGTGGTAGTTGCAATGTGGAAGAAGGTCATAATCAAAAACTAGCAGTGATGCTAATGGATTTCATCACGACATTAACAGGACGCTACTCATTGACATAGTATTTTGTCACTTCATTTTTTATGTCATAACTGAACGGGACGATCATGACAGATGTAGTGTTGAACAGTAGATAGTCATTATTTTCCATCAACACTGCCCTGAATTACGACAAATATTTTTTTGGTATTTTTGGTGTATTAATTATAATGTTTTTGCTTCACATAAAATAAAATAGCTGAATTTTGGCACACTTTTGCTATGCGTGAGACTCCGTATTTTTTATACGTCCATGGTTATAAGTATACAAGGGGGGGACAAGCTTCTTCTTCGATTAGAGTTTGATGACGATGTGTGAATGTCGGTGGATATTTATTTATTGTAAGTATCTGACAATTCCTTGTGTTCACCAGCCCAGTGCAGATTGGCTGACTTCACGCACAACCTTTGAATTTCTTTGCAGTCGTGCGCAGGTTTCCTCACGATGTTTTCCTTCACCGTAAAAACTCAAACTCAAAATATTTATTTTAATAAATATTTTACAGATACTTTTGCATCAGCTGATTAAACGTCCCCACAGGGGCCTTAGTCGTCCACGCGGGCCAACGACTACACAGCTGAATTATGTGGTCGTTGACGCAAGCCCAGTGCAGATTAGCCGACTTCACGCACAACCTTTGAATTCCTTCGTAGGCGTGCGCAGGTTTCCTCACGATGTTTTCTTTCACTGTAAAACCGTCGGATAAACGTAGATTTATAATTTCGAAAATTCGAAACACATTGATGCGTGGTGGGGTTTTATACCGCACCCTCGAGAACGGAAGGCAACAAACCAAAACAACGAGCTGACAATGCCTTACTCGAGACTAAATTATTGGACATTATATACAGCCTGAGATGAGTTAAATTAGAAAATATTTCTAGCCGTTTCACAAACATAAGTTCAGTGTAAGATACATTTATTTATATCTTTGGGACACTCCGAATTCAATTTGTTGAAATTCAACGGGATTGCTTCACTTATCGTGACGGAAATGTAGAAACCCTCGCAACGTGATAAAAAGCCTCTGTAAAATTGACTCTACTTGGTAGGAATTTTAAATTAACTTTAAACCGTATTGTTGAATAAATAAGTGTCAATTCGCTTGTCAGGTGAAACGAATCGCTATCCTAATTTTTATGCAATTTTATTTGATTTGGTTTGGGACTGGGATTTGAATAATTTATACACCTGGCTTTGCTTATGCATAGATTTCCATCATCAATGATCAAGCTAATAATGTTCCACTGTAGAACACAAAGTTAATAAACAAACAGCATAAAAGTTGGTTAACTCAAACTACCTTTATTCAAATAAATCTTTTACAGATTCTTAAGGGTCAATTATTATTATTTGAATGTATTTTGACTCTACCACAAATCGGAAAAAGTAGGATCTTCGAGAAGAGGCGACTAGAAACTCGGTAATCACTTTTTTGAACTTTAAGTTTATATTTTCTTTAGGTATGAGGACAGATTTTACATAACGAGCCGAAGGCTAAGTGATGTATTTTAATTCCTAGAATATTTCTATAACGGTAAAGTTACCCTTGCCACAACTTCGCTTTCAATTGTTACCTTTAATTAGAACGGACCTGCAAAGACTTGAAGCACGACTGTTTCAGAAGCCTTTTAAGGCGGCTAATTAACTTAGCTTAGCAGAGGTTTCTCTCAGCACGTAAAACTGTATAAATAGTTGAGCAACCATTAATTGTTTGAAATTTATTGTCAGCAAATACGGCCTCATCCGTGCAACGGATGAAAGAGAAACTTGCGAAACATTGCGAAAAATCTGATAACCACCCACGACTAGTTCCGGGTATTTGAATGGGAATTTTTCGGCAGGTAGCTGATGTAATAACAATTTTTATTTTCGAATAAACCGTTTTATTTGAAAAATTAAGTTATGTTGCTAGTATACAAAATACATGCTATGTGAAAAGGCCTGATCCCTGAAGTGGGGCTTAAAAGGCTTATTGATGAGTAATGAATTGCAAATCAAGAAGACAGTAAGTAGCACCCGTCGTGCAAGGACAATAACGCAGATACTAACTAATTACATAAAGATATTCAACATGTTACGTGTTATTTTAGGAGAAAAATAATTCTTTTTTTGTTTAAGTAATGTTCAGAATACGCGTTTAAATTTATATAGGTAATGATTCTAATTCCAATTTTGCGCATCGTCAAAACACATAGTTAGATCTATTACTTTCCAATCAATTAACTCACAAATATACATTGCCGTAGTCATAGCAACTGCTGCCATAGTAATTAAGACATTGTTTTAACCTCCCCTGGGTTTCAGTTAAAACAAAAAGGGAGCAATTCTATTGTGCTCCAACTAATTGGCCTATTTAGAAATGGACGGCCATTGTTGGAGGCGGCAAAAAACTTGCGACTTTGTAATAAAACGTGCTTTCCAGTTACAATTAGATTAGAATAAGGCGAATAATGGATCAGATGAAGTCTGTAGCAAGTCAGAGCTTCGATGGCTCAATGGTGTGGACTGTCGCCCTCCTACCGGAAGGGGTGTGGTTCAAATTCCGACACGTACCAATGTGTTTTACGTACGTAAATATGTGTACGTTATCCGACGCTCTTTCGGTGCAAGAAAAACATCGTAGGAAACCTACGCATGCCTGCGAAGAAATTCAAAGGTTGTGCGTGAAGTTGTCCAACCCGCACGGGTCCCGCGTGGACGACTAAGGCCTAATCACCCTATACGGGTAAGCTCGTGCCCCTCAGTTAATTTTTAATGAGCTGATATTTGAAGGCTGTAGTTCAGATAAACATTTGACTATACTTTATGGCCCGTTTTATCCCGTAACTATAGGGTGAACCTCTCACTTATCCATCCAGTACTTAAGTTCCACAAAAATAAGATTTCTTATTATTTCTGCTAAGCATTAGCATGAATCTTCCCGACGAGTTGGTATTGGCATGACTTTGGGCAAGACAAAAGTCATGATCAATCACCATGTCATGCCACAACCGATATGCGTCGATGGCGTCCGTCTCGAGGTTGTGCAGGAGTATATCTACCTGGGCCAAACCATTCAACTTGGCCGGCATAACTTCGAGAAGAAGCTAATAGGTTTATTCAGTTGGGCTAGGCTGCATTCGGGTAAACTTCGTCATGTCCCAACGTTAACTATTCCGCAATGCTTAAAGTGCCTACCCGCCGTGCTAACATACGCAGCTGAGACATGGACACTAACTGCGGGATTGGTTCAAAGGAGACAACGCGCAATGGAGCGAGCTATGCTCGTCATCTCTTTTTGGTATCAGAATTGATTTAAGCCGTAAGAGAAATAAAGTTACATAGCCTGCCAGACTGGCAAGTTGAAATGGCAGTGGGCTGGTCACTTATATCGCAGAACCGATAGCCGTTGGAGCAGACGAGTTCTGCTGTGGAGACCACGTCTTGGCAAGCGTAGCGTAGGACGCCCTCCGACCCGAGGCTGGATGAGAAAAGCGGAGGACCAGGGTATCAAGCGCAAATTGGCGAGATCGTGTCCAGCAATGAACTGCGATAAATTGAAGAGAGGGAATCATTAGCCTGCATTATGTGTACTAAACAGCGGATAAAAATACTTAAATACTTATATTTCTTAGTAAATACATATTATACACAGAAACATCCAGACCAATACAAACAGATATTTTCATGCACACAAATGTTTGTACTGACCGGGGATCGAACCCGAAACTCTGGACTTTATAACCATTTTCTACACCACATTTAATTTTTGTATGTACAATGTTTTATAATTCGAATATTAAAGTAGTTTTCTAACTTTGAACTCGATACTATTAAACTTATTTCCTCAGGGAGGACAATGAATTATACATGATTTACCACTAATTGACTTTCATAAACTTACCTATGTATTTTTGTTGTATGTAGTTTGATTTATGAGGGTTGTTTGCATAACGGATCGCTGTCGGGGTCGGTGAACTACTTAAGGTCTCTCCAATGTTTCCTTTATTCTTAGGCATATTAGTACCTTCCGAACTAAGTTTGAAATATATATTTAACATTATAAATGTTGCTCAAAAAACTTTGAATATTTGTATTAATCTGGGTGTTTCTATTTATAATAGGTATGTATTTACAAAAACGTATATAAGTATTTACAAAAATGCTTCTCCTCAACTTGGAGGAGAAGCTTGTACTATACCTACCTGTATAACTATATGGCGCTTTGTGAATAAAGATGGATATTAACTTCATAAAAAAGTAGGTTTAACGTTTTGGCCTAAAGATAATAAAGCAATGTTATTCTCAAAAGTTGTCCCCATAGTATTGACGATCCATGTGTAATGGTCGAGACGTCGGCCACTACAAGGGTTCCGGGTTGGATCCCCGGGCAGTACAAACATTTTTGTGCATGAACATTCCTCAAACGTGTTGCATGAACATGCCTCAAATATATGTGTGAACATGTCTGTTTGTAATGGTCTCGGTGTTTCTATGTATAATATGTATTTACAAAAAAAAGTATATACATATGTTTATACCCATATAACAGGTTAATGCTTAGTTTGGGGCTAGATAGCGCTGTGTGTATGTCGGTGAATATTTATTTAGCTATAGCGGCTCGGTTGAGGAAATTTGAAGACATCATTCACTTCATCATCATAAGCTAAACGTCCCCACCGAGGGGCACGAGCCTAACCGTATAGGGTAATTAGGCCTCAATCGTCCACGCGGGCCCAGTGCGGGTTGGACAACTTCACGCACAACCTTTGAATCTTTTCGCAGGCGTGCGCAGGTTTCCTCACGATGATTTCCTTCGCCGTAAGAGCGTCGGATAACGAACATATAATTTCGAAAATTCGAAAACACATGGTACGTGGCGGGATTTGAACCTCAGCCCTCCCGGTATGAGGGCAACAGTTCACACCATTGAGCCAACGACGCTCTAGGAGCATTCACTTAATGCAAGTAAATCACGCAATATTCGATGCAGCGAGCAACCCGACGGGGCATGTTAAATCTAATTAAACAACGGCCTTCGGCCACGTGCTTGCATGGAGCCCTAATTGCATTACCCTTCGCGAGCGGGCTTCCTTAATGCCATTGCAGAAATGAGATTCCATTGCCTCTTGATACTCAATTTGGTAGAAATATCGAGAAGCACTGTTCCCAAAGTCTCTAGTTTTACAAGAAAGGTCAAACGGTTTCAATCATTCACTTATAACTGCTAATGATATGTTTTTTAGCTTACAATCACAGACATGAATATACATTAGACTGGAACAGCGCCAAGTTTATGGCAGTCCCAGTGTCGCATTTTCTTTTTGGTTCTTACCTGTGAAAAGTTATTATATTTCTTGGTAAATTTACTGATTCCTTGCGATGATGGCATGTCACAATTGCACAGGATGGCATTTTGGGATAAAACGGTAATTTCTTCTAATATTCGTGCGTCTTGACTCGTCTCACAGAGCGTAAACTGGCAGCCAGTGTATGCTCGTTGAGCTTACATTTGTCGCACTTAAAAACGCGGCTTGCCCCATCTCCTGTATTAGGAAATCTGTGCTTACAACAATCCAGACCCTTAATTGTAATAATTTACTTGACATTTGGATACTTTTCAATTCAACTATAAATGTAGTATTTCGTACTTTAATGTGTATGGTTTACTCGCTTGACTGCGGATGACGCCTTAAGGCGCCAGACATTTGATTTGATGACACAATTGTTTTTCTATTGTCTGGATTCCCGGCGTTTAACAGGTTGAAATGGCAATTATACCCCAGTTACCAATACCCCAGTAATAAGGTATCTAGACTCGGACACCAACTACAAGATTTTGGTAGTTTGACTGATAGGCAACTGCTTCGTCGAGGCATTTGTCTGAACTAATGACCTGCTGACAGTTCACATATAAGACTATAATGATGTGATGGTAGTTTGCTCCATGTAATAAACAATACACGTCTGCATAATTTCTCTTTCAATAAATAAATTAATCTGTTAAGACAATCCTCTATAACTTAAAGGTGACTGACTGACATAGAAATCCGCTAATACAGAATTGAGATTTGTTCTACCCCCAAGGGGAACGGGGAATCTTAACGGAAACGAAGCCGCGAGCAAAAGCTAATATTTCTGGCATCTATAAATGCCCACCTAAGTCAAGTCAAAGTCGAAATTAATTTATTCAATTTAACCTTACAAAAAGCACTTCCCGTCGTACGCTTATACACGCAAAATATATAATTTAAGATAAATAACCAGGTAACATTTTCATTTCTTATAATAACTTCTCATCAAGCAAGAGCTTTAATATAAAAATCGATGTCGATAACACTCCCCCTTCAATACAACGTTCGCTGAGTCTCCTTAAATATATATTCTTCATTAGGGCGTCAAATTGAGCTGTAACTAAGTTGGACACATTAATGGACGAAGTCGCACCATTGTGAAACCGTAAAATTTCCTGTAAACGTATACCAATTTGAACTTTATGTACTTGAAAATAAGGTAAGCAAGTTTGGAGCCACTGAAACTTCGGTACTGTGAAATAGGGGGAAACATTGCAGAATGAGGAATTAATAAGTGTCAAGATGACATTTCGTGATTAGTTTTGGGCAAACCTCCGATTCTTCATGCGAAGTATACAGGATTCAAGTAGGCTAATGAAAAGTATCATAAGTTATTATCAGTGCCTGGCACTTGAAACCGTTTGAATTCAAAAGTAGCAAATCTTTAAAAAAATAATGATTTTTCTACGTAAGTATAATAGGCATAGGTGATTTGCCAGGTAATAAGCGTTCGTACGTAGCACGAGTGGAAACTCACAATACACAATACATGAATCTATAATCTGCTACGTTCGAGCTGATAATAATTTCAACAAACTATTGTTTCTGCCACTGTAGGTATCAGGGCCTCATAGAACAACACACAACAACAACACAGCAACTATAATAGTCAACACATTCTTAATAAAATGACAGCATATCGTAAACCGCACACTATCACGAAGTTATCTCTACAAATGCGACGCTACGTCTCCCTATATCCAATTACACTCGGCCACTTTGTGCGAGCCACTTCTGAAAGTTTTCACGCGAAAAAACTCCGAAATAACTTCTGTCGTGACTAGTGTTGTCAGGTGTCCCTATTTGCGTGGGACGTCCCGATTTTTAGGGGTCTGGGGATGCATCCCAATGGGACACGAACCGGACGCTAAATGTCGCGAATAATAAAAATAATAAAAAGTCTTATTAAAGAAATATAATTTACGATACGTAATTTTCACTTTTTATTTTGAACAGCGTCGGTGGCTCAATAGTGTGAACTGTCGCCCTTCTGCCGGGAGGACTGAGGTTCAAATCCCGCCACGTACCAATGTGTTTTCGAAAAATATATGTACGTTATCCGACGCGCTTACGGTGAAGGAAAACATCGTAAGGAAACCTGCGCACGCCTGCGAAGAGATTCAAAGGTTGTGCGTGAAGTCGTCGCAACCCGCGCACTGGGCCCGCGTGGACGACTAAGGCCTAATCACTCTATACGGGTAGGCTCGTGTCCCTCCGTGGGGACGTTTAATGAGCTGATGATGATGAATTTTTACTTATTACATCAATATTATTTTCCTGCTTTGTTCCTTACCCAAAGGTTGCTTGGAATAGATCGCTTGCGGTGATAAGGCCGCCTTTTCCCACCGTATTGTTAATGTTCCTGTTTCGTTTTTTTTACTTGTGAGCAATAAAATGTATTACTCAGTTTAAATACTACTACAATATTGCATACTTGCACTTATAAAATGTAATTAATTGTCCAAAGAGTTCAAAGCCCCTTGTTTGTTTGTATACTGTCCCGATCTCCAACCTCAAGTCCCGATTTTTGTGACGTAATGTACCGATTTAAAACATATCGAACCTAGCAACACTAGTCGTGACCTCGTTCGTTTTATTTTCCTTTGAATTCGTTGCCTCGTGAATGGAAGTCTTAGATATCGTTTTTATTAAAATGTAATTCATATTAAATTTGTCACGTGACCTGTATTAAATTGATAGCAAGAAGATTTGATTTTGCTTTGACTTTCCTATTTATGAAAATGAAATTAAAAGCAAGGTGAAGTTTGGTTTCGGTAGTCACACTGCATTAATTACTGTTGAATTGATAAAATTTATTTACTGTTTGTAATGGCTGTCTATAAAATTTCTTTTCAACTTTGAGCCGGCCTTTTACTTGTAATACGTGGTAGTTTCTAGATAAAAGTTTCAACGGGTATGAAATATATATCTATCGTATAATCGTAGCTCTGTGGTAAATTTCAATCTTATTATTTTACGGGATATTGCGGCAAGTTGATCAATTGAAAATGTTCGCTTAAAACAATACAATTCGGTATTCTCCACCATTCGCAAATAAAATACCAAACCTTATTTTCATAAAAGTGCACTTTATTTTACATGTCGTTTCATTGATCACTTTTGTTTATTTGCAATATTGTATTTTTAAATACACTGAAACCAATAAATATTAGGTCAATTGATGTTAGTGTGCAATGACGTCACGTTTCAATAATCTCATACAAATATATGAAAAACGTTCCTTTTTGACAGTTCATAAAAAGTGCGTCAACGATTAGTGGTGTCAAATACCCAATTTATCTCTAATGTAAAATCCTGCGAAAAGTTAAAAATTTCCAAGGAAATAAATCAATTTGCGATTCTTATTATTTTCCGATGACATAAATATATTATTTAATATGAAATTATCCGCTCTTGTGTGATCGCGAAAACCAGTAGAAACCAGTAGAATCTATTATTTTAACCCGCCAATATGAACCCTCTGAAGCGTATATTACGCTAAAGATTTTCACGTCATAACTTGGCTTAAAAAGTTATACATTTATTATTGAAGTCTACTTAAGCTTTACGGATACCATTCATATAAAAAATGGCCTTAAACACCCATTTTAACGACCCATGTGGTGTAAGTGGTTGAGATGTCGGCTCATACACCAAGGGTTACGGGTTCGATCCCCGGGTAGTATAAACATTTCTGTTTGTATTGATCTGGGTGTTTTCTATGTATAATATGTATTTATTTACAAAATAAAAGTATATAAGCATACTTATTATCCGTTGTTTAGCACCCATATAACAGGCTAAATGCTTAGTTTGGGACTAGATGGCGCTGGGTGAATGTTATAGGATATTTATTTATATTTATAAAGCAGATAACATTTTAACGACTTCAACTTGCATGCACTAAGTTCCTAGAAACTGACAATAATATAAAATTCCTTCACAGGCAGTAATTAATAACAGCAGAATTGGCTTTTACAATGTTCGTGTCACGTAACAAGCTTGCAACTAACACGTGACGGTACCACGAGACTGAGCTGTCCACTGGAAACCACGTGACCTTCCTTTATCCGTGGGAAATCGAGTTTTTATGTGGTGATGAAAAAATAATAAGGGAATATTGACTTCAAGAAATGTGAAACGCTCATTATGAAATTTATGGCTTGGATAGCCAATCTACTCATATGAACATGGTTTATATGGTTCTTTGCGTTGCAGTGAGACGTTATATGTCATCGGCCTATACAGGGTAAAATCAAAAACATTTGCAATTTCTTAAAATAAGAACATACTCGTGATTCAAGATCCCCCAAATATGAGGCAAATCTATTGATAGAAAACAAAAATGTTTAAACCCTAAAAATCATGTATAATACTTTCCGATTGATCAAAATAATTCATTTGACAATAGAAAGTTGCCTAAAAAATCTTTTAATATAGCATTTGATAAACAAGAAACTAAGGAGATGCGCAATCTCATTCAAAAAGTGTCCGTTGGGCAGAATTTTCATTCATAATCACGTCGCTCGCTACATGTCATAGTGACATAGTAGTATCATCATCATCAGCTCATTAAACGACCCCCACCGAGGGGCACGAGCCTACCCGTATACGGTGATTGACCTTAGTCGTCCACGCGAGCCCAATGCGGGTTGGACGACTTCACACACAACCTTCGAATCTCTTCGCAGGCGTGCATGAAGGTTTCCTCACGATGTTTTCCTTCACCGTAAGAGCGTCGGATAACGTACATATATTTTACGTACGAAAATTCGAAAACACATTGGTACGGGTCGGGATTTGAACCTCAGCCCTCCCGGTAGGAAGGCGACAGTCCACACCATTGGCCAACGACGCTCTAACATCATAACATTGCATCGCTCGAAACATTGTAGTGTGCTCGTGCTTTTTATTTTGTACCCTTTTAATGACGTGAAAATTTAAATGAATAATTTTGTCCTAAATATAAAATATAAACCAACGTATGTGTCAACGGCTTGGAATTTTTTCGGTTAATATTTCTTCGTGATGCACCTAGTTTGTTGATTGCAGGCTTGTAATTAATACCTTACGAAATACGTGACAAATAAATAAATAAAATGGTTTTTCATATTAATGTGGTCTCCATGTTTTCGGTTAGTCAGTTATGATCCTAAATAAATTAGAATTGACTTGGTATTTATTACACGAATCTCACAGCTTTCTACTAGTAATTAAAACAAGTTGATAATGGTTTTTATCCATGTAACTGTTGGCTTGCTATGCATGAACATATTAATATTATGTACATCTTTCCATGCGTTGTTATATGAAGCTCGTCTAAACCTACCTACTTATGCGAGAAATTTAAACGTTTGGGACGAAATATTTCATAATACTAAGTTATATTCTGTTTTCATGTAAGACTGTGACTGTCGTTTTTGAGAATAAATTTCTTTAAACCCAGCTCGTCGAAATCAAAATACAAGAACAACACTCTAAATTAAAAAATACAGCCTTATTCGCCGTTTTTCTAACAATACACCGAACGGCCTGTGAAAATTGGACGCACCAGAATATTTGAGGGCTTTCGACTTTTTACATTGCAAACTAGTTCGGTCACGTTTACATACTGGAATATTGTAGGCAGTTTTGCTGAATATTGAAAAACCCGGTTAGGTACACGTACTTGACATATTTGTACCTATATTTTTGTGAAGTTTTTCATCTCTGGCTATCTGATGATATTCTATATATAAAGGTAGATACGCCACCCGTGCCTCAAAAACGAACCGCGAAAGAGAATACAGTTGTAGGCTATTTGTTTAGGTAAATGTACGCTTATTCGAAATATGTGTAAGTATGTGTGCTGTAGCTGTATTCGGGACACTTATTTCGATTGTTATGTGAGCATATCACGAATCTAAATTTTTTTCATCATTGTGGCTATCGCGTTTATTTCTCCTAGATTTTTTGCCAGTTTTAGTATCTTGGCGGTATGAGGTTGAAACTGGCAATAAACTAAAGAAAGTACAACCAACGCAGTGCCAGATATCATCCCGTGAAATACGCGAGTTTTGCACTTCTGTGTTTCGGGGCACTATAGCTAGTGAAATTACCGGGTATAAGTATAAGAGACCTAACATTAGTCATCTCGGGTGGCGGGCGCAGTGCAGCGTGGATCGAGAATACGTAACTGTCTATCAGTTGTTGATCTCAATCATTGCCACTCTGTTTTCATGGTCAGGTATCACTTAGGCGCAATCAGGTGAGCGTCCTGACCACAGACATCCGAATATACAATTAGACTGGACAAGCCGCAAAGTTTATATGCAGTCCCAGTGTCGCAATTTCTTTTCGGTTCTTACCTGTGACAAGTTATTATATTTCTTGGTAAATTTACTGATTCATTGCTATGATGGCATGTTAGAATTGCACAGGATGGCATTTTGGAAAAAAAACGGTAATTTCTTCTAATATCCGTGCGTCTTGCTCGTCTCACAGAGCGTAAACTGGCAGTCAGTGTATGCTCGTTGAGCTTACATGTCGCACTTTAAACGCGGCTTGCCCCATCTCTGTATTGGAAATCTGTGGTCCTGAAGTTTACATTTTTGTAAAAAACAAATTGAAGGTCTTCTAAAGGCTATCTTAAATACTTAAAAGCGTTCTGTATAACAGTAAAAGTTTTACCATCAAGAACTGTACCTTTACACCTAAATTATGTTGTTGAGTAAGTCAAAATGAAATATATTTATTCAATTTAGGTCCATAGAGACACTTATGAATGTCAAATTTTATTCTACACTGGTTCGAATGTTGTCTACTGAAAAGAATCCAGCATAGGTACACTTTCCAAAAATTGTTACAATATATTTGTTTATAAAACTTATTAATAATTTTAAAAGCCAAAGTTCCTTGAGTACAATCTTAATAAGAAAACAATCAAATTAAATTATAAAAAATTACAAACTTTGATACTACTACTATACAGAAATAATAAAATGTAATCAGTAACGTCCAAATAACGCACCTATTTCGCAACGAAAAACGTTCCTGAAACCGTATTATAACGTGACCGTTATCGTTGTTCGCAGGGTGGTTATAATGGCTAGCTGTTAAGGCGAGAGTAACGGTGCGGTGCTAAACTGAACCTACCACCATGACGAAAAGGTTCGAGTTCAACTGGCAGATTCCAGTGCCGGAACCGTTATTACAGGTAATTTGATTAATCATATTTTACTAATGTTTGTCCCTTTTAGGTGTATCATCAAATCATCATAAGTAATCCTAGAATGTAAAACAAAGTATGTTTATCCGTTATTTTGTACCCATATAACAAGCTAAATGCTTAGTTCGGGACTAGATGGCGATGTGTGAATGTCAGTGTTATCAATTTAGAAAAAAGAAACTTTTTTCATCCATAACTTTTTTTATTTATACTTTGACATCAATATCATATCAACATTATTTTATGGACCAAATTGGTTGCCACTCAGCTGTATTGTCATAGCTTAAGGTAACTAGAGAAAGACCCCATGCACCATCTACTCTAATCACTATATGCCTTACACACTACCACTTCATTTAAACAATATATATATATATATATATATATATATATCAGATAAAGCGTCAGCGGCTCATTGAAGTGGTCTGTGTGCCTTCCGGTCCGGAGTGTGCAGGTAGAAATCCCGACACGCACCAAATTATATGAACGGTTATCCGACGCTCTTACGGTGAAGGAAAACATCGTGAGGAAACCTTCGCACGCCTACGAAGAAATTCAAAGTTTGTGCGTGAAGTCGATCAATCCGTACTGGGACCGCGTGGACGACTAAGGCCTATACAATCACACAGGTAGGCTCGTGCCACTTGGTGGGGACGTATCATGAGCTTATGATGAGTGTTTTATTCCAAAATAATAATGAACAAATTATGTTACAAAGTTCCATTTAGGACACATACGCGTGCTCCATGTCAGTTATTTGCGACTATTCGTACAAGAACTAACGCTGGCAAACGCTCACCCCTGTATTGGGAATAAAGATAAATTTCGTGTTACTGTTCAACATCACTTTATGTAACTGTCCAATAATTTGTAACTGTTTGTTTACCCAAATAAATTAAGTAAAATAAATGAATAATTGCACTTGGTTTTCTGAGAGTATTTTTACTTAAAGCTTTATTCGTTTCCAACTGTGTAAACAATCGTTGGTAAAATCCTTCGGGCATAATAAAAGAAGTCCAGACTGAGATAAATGGTGCGATTAATTCGGTCCGAATCGGTGTAACCCAAATGCAAAAATTTAAACCGGAATTAGTCAATTTAATTCGCGCAGGCTATAAGTCTCTCCCCGAAATTTAATCACTCGTTCGTTTTATTAATGCCCTCATTTCATTCGGGTTACATCAAATATTATTAACTGTTACGACACTCAAAAACTGGTTTTAGCAGCGAGGAGAGGGATTTATGTATTTTGTAAAAGTTTTACTATTTAACGTATTCGAGCATTTGGAAGAAGAGGGGTGTAACTTAGTATTAAAAAATATATATTGATGAAGACTGACAAATGACTGAGCTTATTTTTACGCCATGATAATGGTTGAGAAGTCGGCAATTATACCAAGGGTTCTGGGTTCAATCCCTGAGAAATACAAACATTTGTGTGCTGGAACAAGGTTTGTTTGTATTAGTCTAAATGTTTCTATGCTATTATGTATGTATTTACAAAAAGTATATAATTATAGTTATCAATTGTTAAGTATTGTGAATGGCGCTGTGTGAATATAAATTTTTCTATGGCATTACTACTTATTAAGACATCATGATTTTAGGCTATCGCCGCGACCCACGACACTTGATTACCCCTTTGGGATTAAGACGTAAGTTTAATCAACATATTTGCCTACAAAACCTTTTCACATAATCAAGACTGATTTGAAGCTCATAAGTATCATAATCATCTCATTAAACGTCCCCACCGAGGGGCACGAGCCTACTCGTATAGGGTAATTAGGCCTTAGTCGTACACGCGGGCCCAGTGCGGGTTAGATGACTTCACGCACAACCTTTGAATCTCTTCGCAGACGAGCGCAGGTTCCCTCACGATGTTTTCCTTCACCGTAAGAGCGTCGGATAACGTAATTTCGAAAATTCGAAAGCACTTTGGTACGTGACGGGATTTGAACCACAGCCCTCCCGGTAGTAAGACAACAGTCCACACCATTGATCCACCGACGCTCTGATTACCCCTTTGGGATTAAAGCGTGAGCTTTATCAACTTATTTACTAGGTATTTTCACAAAATCAAGACTCCCTAATTTGAAGCTCCTAGGTATATGTGACTCTAATGTGGCATCAAAGTGTGGTGAATTCTCACGGGTAAGTCGTAAATCAGATCGGTCGCTGATGTTTACGGCGCTCATTCCGACGGCACTTGGGTACGGCTCCAGTGTCAGAGGTATCTATCTCTCTTGTTAAATAAATAAATATAAACATCCATGAATGACGACCCATGTAGTGAATAGATTGAGATATCGACTATTATACCCACAGACATCAGAATATACATTAGACTGGACAAGCCGCCAAGTTTATAGGCAGTCCCAGTGTCGCAATTTCTTTTCGGTTCTTACCTGTGAAAAGTTATTATATTTCTTGGTAAATTTACTGATTCATTGCGATGATGGCATGTTACAATTGCACAGGGTGGCATTTTGGAAAAAAACGGTAATTTCTTCTAATATTCGTGCGTCTTGACTCGTCTCACAGAGCGTAAATTGGTAACCAGTGTATGCTCGTTGAGCTTACAGTTGTCGCACTTTAAACGCGGCTTGCCCCATCTCCTGTATTGGGAAATCTGTGATTATACCTTTCAATTCCCAGGCATTACAAATATTGTCAGCGTGAATATGTATGTTTTGGTCTGTGTGCTTCTATGTTTATTTAGTTATATTTACGCATTAAGTGTTGGCTACACTAGAAATACACGTCTTTTGACGCGATAAGTAGTGGCATTTAACGTAAGTCTGGCCCCAGCATCACAGGGACTAAGTGACAACGATCTTTATAAATGCTGGAATGAACGAATGGACTTTTTACACTATACTATAAGTATATAACTCTGTATATATATTAGATAGTATATATAAGATTTCATTTTAATTGTATTATTTAATACTGCTGGCATTGTTACCAAACCCTTAAAGTACCCGAAGCTTGTTCATTCACTCAGCGAACACAACCTGCGCATTTGCTTACAGCCCTTGCGGATTATGTGACGCAGAATATTCGACTTTGCCCTAAAAAGGGCTGTGCGGTATAATTTCGTTGAGGCATTTTCTTGCCGAACCGAGGATACGTACGATATACCATCTTTTAGTTAAACAGAATGATGTTAAATATGCAACCTTTTTTGATGAAAACAATGTCAGATTACAAAATAATGTTATCAAATCTTTTGTTTATCCTTTTTTTTAATGGCGTTCTACCAGAATGAAAAAAGTAGAGCATGCATAAAATATGCATTTTTTAATTATTTAATTACTGCAAACCCACCCATACACGACCACTACCGGACCCCGTTTTTCCCCGTAATTTAACTGAAAAATCAAGGAAGTTCCTTTTTTAATTTTTTAAAACTAGTTCTTTCTAAACATTTTATTGTAATAGCAAAAATTTTATTGTAATCTTTTACACCAAACAAGTTATAACTTAAATCAATGTAAATCTTAGGCTGCGCTGTAAACTTTAATTGCTATTGCGTTTGTGAGGTCCGTGACACCCGTAAATTAGTTTGGATTCCTTAACGCTCTTGTTATCCGCTAAACTTGGCACTCAGCCAAGTGTCATGATTCTCATATATCAGAATTGATGCCACCACAGTCAATGACCTCTCAAATATTATCCCAATTTGTGTATGTAAATATTATAATAGTTATATGCTCTGGATTAAGTGGTCTGAGCTTTGGGTTTAGTTCGCTGCGTAGTTTGGGAGTTGTACTAAGGGCACTTTGTCTTAACGTCAACGAATCCGCAATGCATAAGGTCGAAATTCTTTGAGCAATAGGCACACCCCGCTGGATCAGATCTTTGAAGTGGCAGTGGTCACGTTTGTCGCAGAACCGATGGCTCTTGGAGCAGACGCGTTTTAGAGTGGAGACCGCGTCTCGGCAAGCATAGCGTAAGACGCCCGGACCGATGGACCGACGACTTGCGAAAGGTCTCTGGTGGAGGCTGGAAAAGCGGAGGACTGGGATATTTGGCGCAAAATGGGGGAGACTTTTGTCCAGCAGTGGACAGCGATAGGTTAAAAAGAGATATTGTGTACGTAACTAAGCATGAACCCCCAATGGGTAAGGTAATTAAGTTCATAAGATTTCAGTGTGACTGATCAGTCTATCACCAAGCTTTATATGAATCATGATAGTTACTCAGTTAAATTTTTTTTCAATTTTAAGATGAAAATTGATAGCCATATATTATTTGTTGATATTTCCTTGTTCCAATTAACATTCTTGCGTACACTAAGAGCATGATGTGTCAACTCGTCATCATCAGCTCATTAAACGTCCCCACCGAGGAACACGAGCCTAACCGTATAGGGTGATTAGGTCTTAGTCGTCCACGCGGGCCCAGTGCGGTTTGGACAACTTGACGCACAACCTTTTGAATCACTTCGCAGGCGTGCGCAGGTTTCCTCACGATGTTTTCCTTCACCGTAAGAGCGTCGGATAACGTACATATTTTTTCGAAAATTCGATTAGAACCTCAGACCTCCCGGTAGGAGGACAACAGTCCACACCATTGAGCCACCGACGCTGTCAACTCAACTCGTAGGTAATTAGAGTGACAGTCGTTCCATTTTAATTCATTAATTTAAATCAGACAAGGGGTTGACAGGTTCCGTCCTGTAATTACTGACTGTTGTTGGTGCTAATCAATGATGTTCTGTATATAGTATAAAGGGAGATACGCCACCCGTGCCTCAAAAACGAACCGCCAAAGAGAATACAGTTGGCTCTTTGTTTAGGTAAATGTACGCTCATTCGAAATATGTGTCTGTGTGCTGTCACTGCATTCGGAACACTTTTTCCGGTTGTTTTATGAGCATGTCACGAATCTATACTTTTCACTTCATTGGTGCCACAGATTTCCCAATACAGGAGATTGGGCAAGCCGCGTTTAAAGTGCGACCAATGTAAGCTCAACGAGCATACACTGGCTGCCAGTTTACGCTCTGTGAGACGAGTCAAGACGCACGAATGTTAGAAGAAATTACCGTTTTTTCCCAATGTTAAATATGCAACCTCTTTTATGACATTCCTTGTCATATGTAAAAAGAATATATTAATTGATTGTTTTATGTTTTCCTCTTCTCTTTCACTATTGTAAATGGCAGACGTGTTTTCTTCTTTTAATATATTATTTTATTTTACCAAGAGTTGTTTCGCTCCATAAGTCGAGTATTTCTTATCTCCACATATTTTCTATGGTCCTTCGAGCCTTCGGAAGAGTTAATATATTTTACGGAATGGCGCACATGGAGAGAATTTCGACGACGCTAGAAGCGATGTTTCTCAGGTAAAGCAAATATTTATAGAGAAAAGGAGATGTATCAAAGGCCAAATTACGCTGGTGGAGAATGAGCTTGGGGACATCACCAATGTTACATCTTCCGCCGCCCTAGATATTGCTGACAAAAGGCTACGTACCCTTCTCTCAGAACTAGAGGATGTAAACATGAACTTAGAATCTTTAGATTTCACTGAGAGCGCTGAGGGCATGTTAGTGGAATCTAAGTGCTACAGGCTTCGTATTCGAATACGTGAGCAGAGTACAGTCTTAAGGCTTTCTTCAGCTTCAGAAGCGAGTGATTCAAGTTTCAACAAGCGGTGCCACGCATTAGATGTGTCATGTCGTGAAGAAGTATTAGCTAATGCCAAGACTATACAACGTGATGACTTATTACATTTTGATTCGCAGTCATGTAATGCGACTATGGTATGTGACCCCCCTGTAATTGTATCCAAAAATATTTTACCATCTCTTATTCATGTGCCTTTAGCCGACCCTGATTTCAACGTCTCAAAGGAGAGCGATATGATACTTGGTGTTTCGTGCTTTGCAAAATGTATTAGGGAGGGTAAATTAGAAATAGGTTCTAATATGCCTACATTTATAAATACTGCATTCGGTTGGATATCATGTGGCGAATTGTCCCTAGAAGGCCAACATGTTACATGCTTAAATAGTCCATGTTATTTGTCTGTCCTATGTAATGAAAAAATATTTAAGTTATATGTTAATAAATTGTACGGACAGTTTTATTTCGATGTTGTAAGAAGCAATTACTGTTGGATGTATGAGTATTATATAAAATTTCTTGATTACATCCAGATTATGCTTAAACTAAAATTATTTTTAAAGAGTGAATGTACAAGTAGCATTGTAGGTACGATATTTTCACAAAAACATCATCACTTATTGTATCTTGATTCGCACTCATGTAATGCGGCAATAGTCTGTGAGCCCCCTATACATGAGTCTCGCAGTACCTCCTCCACAAATATTGTGTTTAATTCTACAATAAGTAAACAAAACAATAATAATTCCGTGTATCAGTTATCCTTTTTTCCCACTGCGTTAGTGTATGTGCGCGACAACGATTGTAAGCGCTATAACTGTATAGCATTGTTGGATAAAGTGAGCCAAATTTATCAGTATGATAATAAAATATATATTTTGTAGACACATATCAATCTTTGGTGGGGGTGGAAATCAGACAAATGAAATGTTAATACATCCTGACATGTTTTTTATATTTTTATGTTTTGTAATTATTTTTATTCATGTCATTCTGATAAAACTAGATTTAGGTATGTTCCATTTAATCCTGGTATTTTATTGTATTGCAATCTGCTATAAAATTTATGTTGCGTTTCTGTTGCCAGTTTTTTGATGTTTAACCATATTTTCTGTTTTAGTTTAATGCAATTTTAATACTGCTTTATGTCGATTATTTATGTTTTAACAAATGTTTGAAGTAAATAGTTAATTGGATTTTATGATCTGCTAAACTTTGTTTTTGTCTTTGAAGCTTAATGGGTCACACATTTACTTTATAGTCATTTTATAAATATATTGTCTAAATAGTTCATTCAAATAGATTTTGTTGTAAGTATGTATGTTGTTTCTTTAAAGCTTTATAATGTTTATGTTTCGATTATTTAGTTTTTTTCTTGACTATTGAAATGTAATTTCAATGGGGCGGCTGTATGGTTAATATGCAACCTCATTTCTTAGAAGTCATGTCAAATGTAAAAAGAATATATTTGATTGTTTTATGTTTTTCTCTTCTCTTTCACTATTGTAAATGGCAGACGTGTTTTCTTCTTTTAATATATTATTTTATTTTACCAAGAGTTGTTTCGCTCCATAAGTCGAGTATTTCTTATCTCCACATATTTTCTACCAAAATGCCATCCTGTGCAATGAGGGTATTTGTAATTTAATAATCAAGTATAATAGCAAGTTGCTCTCTTCCCATTGGTTATTCGCGTGACATTTGGATATTTAATGTCACTACAAACATCAGTGACCAATCGAAATTATCCTAGACCTTTCACCAACGTAGCGCCATCTAGTGAGGTTTTACATTGCAAAAACCCTCATTGTAACATGCCATCATCGCAATGAATCAGTAAATTTACCAAGAAATATAATAACTTTTCACAGGTAAGAACGGAAAAGAAATTGCGACACTGGGGCGGCCTATAAACTTGGCGGCTTGTCCAGTCTAATTGTATATTCGGATGTCTGTGATTGGTGCTAATCTATTACTCTAAGATAATAATATTAAACTTACAAAATTGGAGTGTTTGTCTCTAATATTGAAATAACTTTTTTTTCTTCACACAAAAACATTTTTTTTAAATGTTGGTCTATTTGTCTATCTGTTTGTTATATATTGTTATAACATCAAAAAATCATAAAGACATTGGTACGTGGTAAGGTTTAAACCCCAGCACATCAATGAAGCACTGACGCTTAAACGAGTGAAAATAAAAACAATCCGAAATGCATTTCTGACATATACGAGCGTTCCACTTGAGCAAATGCATCTGATGCGTGGCGACCTGTGCCTGGTGCTGGCTGCATGCCAAGCCTAGGCGAAATCGATAAGTTTAAAGTACGCTTCCGAGTTTAAAGAATCTGAATTTGTTGGGATTAATATAGATTATGGAATTATTATTGTTGCCATGTTGAAGTGGCAGTGGGCTGGTCACGTATGTCGCAGAACCGATGGCTGTTGGAGCAGACCAGTTCTGGAGTGGAGACCGCGTATCAACAAGCGTAGCTCAGGACGTCCTCCGGCCCGATGGACCGACGACATGCGAAATGTCGTTGGTGGAGGTTGGATGAGAAAAGCTGAGGACCGGGATATCTGGCGCAAAATGGGGGAGACCACAGACATCCGAATATACAATTAGACTGGACAAGCCGCCAAGTTTATAGGCAGTCCCAGTGTCGCAATTTCATTTCGGTTCTTACCTTTGAAAAGTTATTATTTTTTTTGGTAAATTTACTGATTTATTGCGATGATGGCATGTTACAATTGCACAGGATGGCATTTTGGGAAAAAACGGTAATTTCTTCTAATATTCGTGCGTCTTGACTCGTCTCACAGAGCGTAAACTGGCAGCCAGTGTATGCTCGTTGAGCTTACATTTGTCGCAATTAAAAACGCGGCTTGCCCCATCTCCTGTATTGGGAAATCTGTGGGGGAGACCTATGTCCAGCAGTGGACTGCGATAGGTTGAATAGATTAGATAGAATATAGATTATGGTGCCAAAGAAAGCTTATCCATGCCATCGCTTGGTTAAGCTTTTTTTATACTAATAATATCTTCTATTTTGCTAGCTACAGTGATCCTGAAACACTTCAAAACTTTTTCTTTGGGATCAAGGAATTGAGTTATTGCAATAGTTGCTATTCACCATCAGATGGACAGTTTATTTTATTACCGACTTATTTTACAAATTGACGACCCCTTCGGTGTAATGGTTGAGACATCTGCTCTTACCAAGGGTTCCGGGTTCGATCCCCGGTCAGTACAAACCTTTGTGTGCATGAACATGTCTGTTTGTATTGATCTGTGTTTTCTATGTAATATATGTATCATTTACAAAAAATATATGTAAGCAGGTTTATCCGTTGTTTAGTACCAGTATAACAGGCTAATGCTTAATTTGGGGCTAGTGGTCGCTGTGCATGAGTGTGTGCGTGTGTGTGTGTAGAGAGATGAGCGAGCTGACTGTTCCCTTCACTATATGACTTAAAAAGATAGAATTGCATTGATTAGTATATTAATATGAATATGTATCTCCATCCACCAGGGTGCAGTCTTCGACAGGTGGACGGAGGAGAAAGACAATACGGAGTTGGAGCAGAACTGTACCTTCAAAGTTGATGAGTACGGCTTCTTCATCTACTGGAAGAGTGAAGGCAGGGTGAGTGTTATTCTTCTGTGTTGCTTAAAATCTAAATCTCTGAACAATTATTTGGCATCATTATACATAAAATCCCACGAGATGGCCGCATAGTATAAATAATTTTGCGTGTTTGCCCCCACCTTGTTTATCCGGCTTATCTAAGGAACGGCCGATTTTTGACGTGGCCAATAGCTGATGCAATAAAGAGTAACTTAAGTATTTAATTTTCACGTGTCGCGGTCATAGCCATTAATTAACATCCACATACATTTACAAAGTTTCATCTTGCAACAAATACAACAAAACGCTTTTGCTGGTGTGGGAACTAACTTGCATACTTTACATATTTTAATAAATCCAGGAGCATTCCAGAAAAAAAATGGAATTTCTTTATTTGTGGTTTTGGTGTACTTGATGAGCATAATTTCTCAACGCCATGTATTTATAGCAGAAACAAAACAAACGCTAAAAGCAAAAAATTTCAACAAAATATTCTTTGTTTTCCTCGCCCTTTGAAAGAACTTTTATACGGAATCCGAACTTCGCAGCCAGCATGCCTGTGTTACTAATTTTTCCTTTGCAAACTTTGTTTATTTAGCATTAAAAGCGCTTGAAAGCATCTGCATTGTTAGACAAAGTTGTCAGGCAGCGCAAACTATACTTAGTACATGAATTAGACAATAGCCTGAGGTATCGCTGTCGGATTTTGAAAGCGCTTAGTTAGCACAACATAAACTGTTCTTGGAGTTTCCCCACCTCAGGAGCTCATTATAATGACAAATAAAACAACTACACAAGAATGTTCTAAGTCTAGATGGAAATACAGTTACACTAATAATAATATTGGGATCGTACAATAATTACAGATAAAACCATTCATTTCAATAGGCCGGACATTACAGTTTTTGATAAATATAACAAATCTGTGTTTATAATGGATGTTGCCATACCAAATACACATAGCCTTCAAGCATCTTTTTCGGAGAAAGTTTCAAAATATCGAGACCTTGCCATAGAATTAAAAACCCAATGGCATGCACAACATATATATATCACTCCTATTGTTATATGATCCACCGGGATAATTCCGAATAGTATCAATAAAAGTCTGGAAACCCTCAATATACCCTCTACTGTTATATACACACTACAAAAAGCCACAATTTAAACACATGTCGCATCACACGGAAATTTCTTTCATCAGGTCTCACAGAAACAGCTATCCACGCTGTTACGCTTGATTAAGGTCCGCGTAACAGAATACGTACCCACTTATATAAGTGGAGAAGCCTAAGACTACAAAGAAATAATAATAACTCATCCAGTCTCTCTCCAAAACAATCAAGACGCAAATGCTGAACGAATCAGAGTCCATCTCAGTGTTCCCTTACTCATCAGATACAAAATCACATCACACAACATAGATAATAATTACAATATAACACACAAATAATATCACTAACTCAAACTTACACACACAATAACAAGGATTAGGATACTTGGCCGTAAGCCCGTACCTGTTTATTTAATACCGACGCACAGTCGAGATACTAAGATTTCATCATACACATATCTTTCTACTTTCATAAATATTATTATACAGATACTTTTGTCTTTGTTCGTTATACTATTAATAAGAAGTGTATAATTATATAAAGCTCCTGTCTGAAACACCCGTTATTGTGAGGTGGGCGCTAGCATCTGCGACACAGTCTTTGACTATTGCAGTGTTAACGTTATAGTAACTAGAAAACATGTAATTTGGTTTCAATAAAAGATTTTTTTTTTTTTTTCATCGCATAATAATAAAATCTTTATTAAGTAAAAACAACCGTCGGTGGCTCAGTGGTGTGGACTGTCGCCTTCCTACCGGGAGGACTGAGGTTCAAATCCCGACACGTACCAATGTATTTCGAATTTTCGAAAAAGATATGTACGTTATCCGACGCTCTTACGGTGAAGGAAAACATCGTGAGGAAACCTTCATGCACGCCTGCGAAGAGATTCGAAGGTTGTGTCGTCCAATCCGCACTGGGCCCGCGTGGACGACTAAGGCCTAATCACCCTATACGGGTAGGCTCTTGCCCCTCGGTGGGGACGTTTAATGAGCTGATGATGATGAAGTAAAAACATTTACATGTTAACTCTTACCAGTAGTCCCTAAACTAGGGCGGCCTGTATTTTATGTAATATATCAACCAATGAACTAGTTTATAAGGTGCTCTTCCTGCACAGTATAAATATAAATCAATGAACCATTTTATAAGGACCTTTTACTGCAGGGCCAGTCCTTCTAATAATTTTACGAGGAGATTTTGCCTTTTTTCGAACCGACTACTGCTGTTGGCTGCAGATGGCCTTTACAGCTTCACCGGGCAATTGGCGAGCGCAGATGGCTCTCAGCCTTGAAATTTACACAACGAGCCTAAGGGCGAAGAAGGCCCATATCTGTTAAGGCATCTTTAGGATACGGCTAACAATCGATTTTCTATTACGCCCCGATTCGCCACTGATATGCGATTATTAATTGGTCGATATTAAGTACTTCCATCCTAAAATATTGGCAAAAGATCATACTTCTTATTGGTCTTACTGGCTTTCGAAACACTGCCTTAAGATGAATATAAGAAGTAAAAAAATGTTTTGAGTCCCCATCCGATCACCGTTCATTGCCATTGTCGCTTTACTTACTTGACTTGTACGATGGTCAACCAAACAATCAAGGTAATAACCGTAAAGGTCGTAAACCTATATTATGAAACAATTTTGGTTTTCCAAACAAATAAATTATTCATAATTTTTACCAGTCAGCATCAGCGTGAATTCTCGCTAAATCAACGTCGACAACGTGTTTATATTTGAGAGACCCCCGGTTGAATTTATATGAGGTCATTCCGTTGTTTATCTCCCAACGGTTGAGCGGAGTTATGCATGCTTAATGTGGTCTTCCAGGGTTGCCAGTGTGTATATTGTCATTATTGACGGTAAGTAGGACGGTAACTGAAACTGAAAAGGATATTATAGCAGAAATAAAAACAACAATAATTTCAAAATCTAAAATCCCAACTGCTAAAAATACTGAAAAGGGGAAAACTAGCCCTACCATGTAGTGCAAACATTATATACTTTTCATGGTTTTGCAGGCGGGAGACACTCTTTTTTATATTATACATAGAAAACACCCAGACCATTACGAACAGACATGTTCATGCACACAAATGTTTGTACTGCCCGGGGATCGAACCTGGAACCCTTGGTGTTTCAGTCGACGTCTCGACCGAAACCAAATGGTCGTATGATCCGTAATTAATTTTAAAAGTCCCACCGGTGAGGCATGCACAGGTTGTAAAAAAAAACAATACTGAATGTTTGCAACCCTCAAAGTCCAATCACAGCACAGGTCAACGAAAAACACGTGAATATGAATCCGCAAACATGAGGGCCTGTAATGAAAGATAAACGATTCAATACGCCGTTAATCCAGTGTTGCTACCTTAGCCCTTTTGTGGCTAGATCTAGCATTTTTTAGTATAGGTGAACTTTTTTAACGATTTAGCCTGAAAAGGTCAAGCTCTTTTTCACGGTCTTGAAAATATAACCATATTATGAAGTTTTCGTCATGCTAACAAGTACATTTTCATCGTCATAATGACGTTTTTAGGCTCAAAAAACGGCTTTATTACATGATTATTTCAGCATTTTAGAACAAAAATCTTTTGATGCTCAATCTAGCCCTACTCAGCCCTTTTTATCTTCTCAAAAAGCCCTTTTCTAAAACTAAGGTGGCAACACTTTCTTTACCGTTTGACGTCGAGCATTATGTGTATGTATGTAACATACATACATAATAATGTTCAAGTTTACGAATATTTTTAGTGTAGAAGTTTTAGATAGTGGATAGAAAGAATATAAACAACAAAGTGCAGTTATTCCCATGTATGTTTGTATATCACGAGAAAATGTACTGAAAGGTTTTTTTAATAATAAATATCTACGGGTTTTTTGTTCATGTACATTTATTTTTCAATATCTATTCCTTGTTATTGTATTAGTAATCGCATATATAAAGTTATCGTATAGTTTATTCATCTTAGTTATTATTTAGTATGTATATAACTTGCATTTAATGCGTACACTAGCCCCTAATCCCATGCACTGTATTTCTCCATCCTAAGGTTGCCTGGAAGAAATTGCCATGCGCAATAAGGCCGCCCATTGTACTCTCTTTTTATTTTTTATTTCTGTATCCTTTTTGTTGTTTTGGTGTACAATAAAGTAATAAAATAAATAAATAAATCTACTGAAATTTACACAGCGCCATCTAGCCCCAAGTTAAGCGTGAAGCCTGTAATATGGGTACTAAACAACGGATAAACATACATAAATGCTTTTTTTTGTAAATACATACATTTTATAATGAAACACCCTGACCAATTCAGACATGTTCATGCACACAAATGTTTGTACTGCCTGGGGATCGAACCCGGAACCCTTAGTGTAGTAGCCAACATCTCAACCATTACACCAAATGGGTCGTCAAATCATTAAAATGTATATTTGATGAAACTTTAGAACAATATAGCATAGAAGTCAGAATAAAATCCGGCACATGCCGGTTACGCGAATAGGGACTGTGCGAACCTCCAGGGACACGCGACGATGGTCCTCGCCGGCGGGAAACCTGGAAAATCTCCAAAATTGTTTGTATTCGTATATACATTTTAAAGATGAACAAAATTAATTGTATTACCCTGTATAATAAATAAATCTTCAACATTTTCATCTGCAGTTCTCTACAAATGCAGATGAAATGTAATTCTCAACATAATAAAAATAAAACTGCTAAATGCATTTCACTAAGGTTTCTTGAATGAAAACGTATTTACTGCCCACTTTTGCAGGGATTGGAAAAAGTAGCTCCAAGCGGTATTTCATTAAAAGACTGTTGGTATAGTCAGCAAAAAATAAATTAAAAAATATTTTTATCCAAATGCACTTTGTGCTATTGTGATTTGACGTTATTTAGAGCAGAAAACTAGGAACGTATCGAATAAATTGCTAATAAATCATTTTAAATGATATTCTTATCCGATTGATTGGTTGGCCCCTGATAGATTTCCTTTTGTGTATATAAGCGAAACCAGTGGAGAGCTTAGAAAAAAATATGTTATATAATTTTTGAAACATTCTTTACTAGCTGTTCCCCGCGGTATTACCTGGTTATAAGTTTATAATACCCCACAGTAAAACATTGCCTAAAATCGCTTCGGTAAGTCTCGGGGCCGCCGCGCGATAGAGCATTGCTTTATTTTTCCAAAATAAAAAGTATTGTCTTAAATAAAAGTAGGCTTTGTTTTTCCTTATTACTCGTACATCAACTACCTGCCGAAAAAGTCCCGTCCAAATCCAGACGTTTTAGAGATTACCCGAAACAAACAAACATACAAAAATTGTTAGTTTGGCATATATACCGTATATATATTTACATGCATCAAGAAAAATATTGCTATTTCAATATGACAAAAAGACATCAATTATATTTATCTGTAAAAGATAAGAAATTTTAGAATTGCATGTAAAGACAAATATCAGTTCATGCTCTTTGTTCCGAAAGTACTTATTAAAAGAATAGATAAACACAAGTATAATTGGCTTTTACAAGATATCGAAAGGCAACTACAACGTTGAGATTAAAATTCTTTTAATATTTTAAAATTACATTGAAGTTAATGTTTCGGACTGTACCTCTTAGTCCTCTGGACGGGCCGGATTAAATACCTTTCGGATTTCAGTACTTATTTCCTATGAAATGCGACGAAGGACTTTTCTTAAGGAACGGATTACCGCACTGGGCGTGTATATTAAGCGTATTAATTCTTCCCAATTCGTTCTATTCCTTCAGCTTTTGTAAATACGTGTTCGACGTAATATAATAATAATAATAATAAGGTCACCATAGTACCCATCGTAGTTTCAGTCACAGGAGTTATACCAAAGCAACTACACACAAGTCTAGCAAATATTAATTTACCCAAAAACACATACATAACCCTGCAAAAAGCTGCAATCCTTAATACGTGCCGAATCGTTAGAAAATTTTTACAACTTCAAACTGAAACAGATAGTTAGGGGAAGGTATATCTTACGTCAAATAATCACACTTAATTTCATTTTTAATTAATTTAATATTCATTGCTTAAGTTTTATTTTTGCTTGGCCAAAAGCCCGCAAGAATAAACTAACCCCATTTTAATGGGAGATACATGAACAATGTATAGAAACATAATAATAAAATCATTTATTCAGTGCCAAATACATACAAAGTTCTTAGTCTAAATTACAGTAAGGACACTGAAAGGTGCCCACTCAGCTTTATGTCGAGGTACTTAGTAAGCACCGCGACACTGATCTTCCATGTGCACCGGGTGCAAAAGAGAACGCAACCGCCTGCGCCAACGCCGTAACAGTATCTATCAGATAAATAATATACTTAATGAAATAAATACAAATTTATGTTTTTATATAAATATTATATGTTAAAATAAGGGCATGCATGATACTAAGTTAAAGTAATAAGATATACATTTTAAATTCATATATTTCTCCAATATAACAGTTATGTTTTTGGCATTATTTTTTCGCAAGGACTTTTCGCTGATGGCCTATGTCCTTCGCAGCTTCACGGGGCAAAACGCGAGCACAGATGACTCTCAGTCTAACTGCTTTTGGGATAATTGTCTTTGGGATCGAATAATGGAACAGTATAATATGCACTGTGGTCCAATGATGCCGCTTTTAAAAATAAAAATAGATGTGTGCTCTTATAGCTAACTGGCGTTAAACTTTCAAACATAGTAACGTCGAAATAAAAAAAAACAGTGACGTTACATCCAGACGTTTGAAAGAACAAACAGTCCTGCAAACAAAGACAACTGTTTACACTTCTCAAAACATGGGCAGCTAATAAAAAGCAAGTGCTTGAATCGTCGAAACAATAAAATCACTACTGGCAGTGTAAGAGATTTTATTGGACGATCACACTTTTGTTCGTGAAATTACAATCAGTGTTGTTTGGTAAAGATAGGGTAATTGCTCATAGAAATGAACACATAACCCATTAAAGCTGTAAAGGTGATATTCAGCTAAAATCAGTAAACAGTCAGATAAAAACCTTTATTATAAAAAAAATATATTAACAAAGCGACAGAGCCACGGGAACGTCGGCAGCTCATTGATATGAACGGTTGCCTTCCGTTCTGTAAAATGCCGGTTCAAATCCCGCCACGTACTAATAAATATTCTATTTTTTGGTTATATATGTATATAGGCACGAGCTTACCCGTATAGGGTGATTAGGCCTTAGTCGTCCACGCGGGCCCAGTACGGATTGGACGACTTCACACACAACCTTCGAATCTCTTCGCAGGCGTGCATGAAGGTTTCCTCACGATGTTTTCCTTCACCGTAAGAGCGTCGGATAACGTACATATATTTTCGAAAATTCGAAAACACATTGGTACGTGTCGGGATTTGAACCTTGGTAGGAAGGCGACAGTCCACACCATTGAGCCACCGACGCTCTTAAAGGTTGTACGAAGTTCACCAGTCAGCTAGTAATATATTATGCATTTGATAGATAGGATAACTTATCTAGTCTAACAGATCTAGCTAGCATCTCTCGACGTGCGATGACCTCTCCTGTAAACTGAAATCGATCACTTGAAATGTACTCCGTTTGCCTTCTTGTTAAATATTTAACGGGATATACGGCTTGGTTAACCGCCCCAAGCTTCGTTTCGTAATTACACTATAGCCTATAGGACAATTGTTTGATGTTAAAGCTTTGAAGGATGCTTATATTGGAAAAGTCAAAAGTATGCTTGAATACATTGACTTGCGAGTGTTAATTTTTTTTTACGGTTATTCTTCTCGAGTATACGGACGTCGAGTGGATACTGCTTCACCGGACTTCTCAACGAGTTTCGGCTCGTCGGTGATGGGTCGAAATATGTAATGATGCAACGCAGGGCCATCCTCACCGCTGTCTAACCCATAGATATAGGATAGCGTGCTAATTCTAAATCTATGGTCTAACTAACCCATGTCAAAATATTCTAAAGTCCTTCAAAAGAACCCTCTTGGAGAAGTTAGTATCTTTCACGGTAAAACGGAGAGATTAATAGACGTCTTTTTTCAATTGGAGATTCTTATTAGAACCCCCACTTTCCCGAAATGCAGAGGGGAAGTTTGTATGGAGCATTCCGCAAGTTTTAAGGTAGAAATCTAAAAATTGGTATGCCAACTATTTGTTCCTAAAAAAAATCTTACATCATTTTTTTAGGAAATCGACACCCAATCCTTAAAGTGTAAGGGTAAAATTTTATATAAGACTTCGCAGTTTTCAAGGAAAAAGATAAAGTCAATGGAAAGACATCATTGTCAGTGAATCATCTTCATATTAACCTATAACGTCTAACTGCATAGTACAGAAATTACCGCACAGCTTTCATATGGGAAATCATACTTTTAGTGTAAAATTTTACTTTTTGATTTTATTTCCAAGACAAATTTTATGTGAAAATTAAATGCCAATTTTTTACAAATTCACAAAAACGGAACTTATATTGTGTTAGAGACAAATAAATGTAATTCTATTCACCATCTGACGCCGATTGCCATTAAGTTGATGTTGAATCCGCAAATATTCAATAAACAGGTGCCTTTTGTAACTCGGTTCTTTTGAAGTGGCAACGTTTTGATATTTGCTGTACTTTTGGAGATAAGGCGGCCACAAAAGCGACCGTTCCCCGCGCCTTTACAGGAAAATGTCGGTGAAAATTCCATTGTTCATTGTTAGAAATCTGCCATTTTAGATCTGACTATAGACTGCGGAATATTCGTGAAGAGACCGCAGGACAAATGTTTTCTAAAAAATGTTGACTTTGTTATATAATTGCAATGATGTAAAAAGTATAGATTCGTGATAGGCTCACAAAACAACCGAAAAAAGTGTTCCGAATGTAGCGACAGTACACATACACATATTTCGAATGAGCGTACATTTACCTTAACAAAGAGCCTACAACTGTATTCTCTTTGGCGGTTCGGTTTAGGGGCACGGGTGGCGTATCTACCTTTATACTATATACAGAACATCATTGTATAATTGAAAAACTACATTTGGTACGGTATGTCCGGTTCTCGAACTGACATCTCACAAAAGAGTTTCTTTTGAGATTGATCTACTGTTTCGATTCACCACAGATAAGTAATTATCCGATGTTAATGGTTTTTAGGGGAAACCATTGACCTTTCAACAGCTGCCCATTAGATCTTTCCCTTTTCGCACCAGATATCCCAGCCCTCCGTTTTTCTCATCCAACCTCCACTTTCCGGATATGTCCTTATCTGTTAGCAATCAGACAAAATTTAAAATCTATTGTTAAAACTTTCAATAGACGAGGGTTTATCGGAGTTTGATTTGACCACATTGGCTATATTCAAACACTAAGTAAAAGTTTAGCTTTGTGACCATCGTTTCAAGAATTCGAAGTTCTATCGGAAGTTACGTTAAGTGCTTAGTTTGTTCATTCGACCTCAATCAATACTCACGATACTAGTGCAACTTTTATCCAAACTGTTTCTTTATTTTGTGGTACAAAGTCTTTGAGATATCATCATAGTCATTAGCCTATACCAGTCGTGCCCTTCGGTGGGGACGTTTAATGAGCTGAGATAATGATGATAAATAATAATAATAATAAATATCTACTGACATTCACACAGCGCCATCTAGCCCCAAGTTAAGCGTTAAGCCTATATAAACCTAGGTACTAAACAAAGGATAAACATACTTATATTTTTTTTGGAAATACATACATATTATACATAGAAAACACCCAGACCATTACAAACAGACATGATCATGCACACAAATGTTTGTACTGCCCGGGGATCGAACCCGGAACCCTTGGTGTTGCGGCCGACCTCTCAACCGCTACACCAAATGGGTCGTCGGACTGATGATCACCTACTTTATTAAATTTTGCTTTGAGATACGATAAATCAGGACAAAACTAGACACTGCCCTACCTACGTCGTTATGATTTTGATGTAAGTGTTTCGTCTTAAAGAGTAAGACCAGTAGTGTTGTGTAAATGTGTTTTTTCTTCCTTCTTTCTCTCAGTGTCACGGCAAAAAAGGATACACCGCGGGTGCCCTAAAAACTCGCTTGGAGACAAAACGTTCAGCAAAGAACGGGTAGCAAAGCAACACTCTTATTAGCTCATTTCACCTAACCATTCACTTATACTGCTATCACTTTCCATGCCAGGAATGGTTGACAAAATCTACCTGTCGAGCTGTTGTGCTAAGTAATGGTAGACTCGATACTAAGTCATCTAGAGAGAAATGCACCGCAGTGCCAAATATCGTGAAATGTACATATGCAATAGTTTCGAAAAGAGGCACTTTGGCTGGTTGAGTTACTGGTCCTAAGAAACCAACAACTTCGGGTAGCGAATGCAGGGGTAGTTTGACAATTTGGAAAAAAGATTGGATTCGAACACTACATCTGTTATGGCCAGGCTTTTACTTCCATCGGATGAGCCTTAACATTTACCATTTCCAATGTTTAGGCATCAAACAATAGATTTTCGTTTGTTTTCCACGCTAAACATTCGCTTGAATAATACTTTTTTAAAATTCTTCATTGTAAATAACTCTTCCGAGCCGTTTTAACTAGATAGTTAAGTTACTCGCCGCATAATTAGTGTCGCTAACAACTTGATCGAATAGTTAAACGCATAGTTAGTGGAGACCTCAAGTTGGGAGCTAAGGGCTCTTACGCCTGCTTGACCCAATTCCCAGACTGTCATTCGACCGGCCTTCGTTGAATTGGCACTGAGATTATACCAAGGTTGAGATTTTTCATATTGCTTACTGCTTAGCCGGTATTTTGAAAGGTATCATATTCGTTTCGTTTGTAAAATTTGGAAAAAATATTTAAGTTTTTTTTTTCAATTTACCCAATTCCATTATTTCTTAATGCTAGTTTATGGAATTGAAGTCACGCGTTATAATAAATTCCGACATATATTTATTCCGATCTTGAAAATGTATTATTTAGGTTCTTGTAGGGCGGAAAAAAAATTAAATCCGGTCGTGAACATAGCATTCTTATTTCCCTTCATCATTGCATTTGTCATATGCAGACGTACTTACCATCAGGTGAGCGAACCATTTATCTCGTACACTTAATAATTTTAAAAAATCCTGCCTAAAGCCAGACGAAGCCGGATTGTTGTTAGATTTTTTTAAAATCTGTTATTTAATTATGAACTTTTTGACAAACAGGTGCCTTAAATTCTAAAATACTGTTTTCTATTTTTTAAATTGGTAACTAAAAACTAATAACTCAAGTCCTCGGTAACACAACACTAAATGAGGACAACAATATTAAATTAACCAACGAACCCAGGGGAGAGTGGCTGTCTGCACCAATAACTTAATGGACAATACGTACCTTCGGAACCAAAATTATCCAATTACCTACCCTACACGTGTGTGGAAAATGGACCTTAAGTTTGGAGCATTAAGGGTGCGTTAGCAACCGACACTTCAGCTAAAACTCACGAAGGTTCAGAACTTATTAAGTGGAGTGTGCTTAGACTAGGGTCATGAGTGAGGTCCAGCTATATTACAAAGTGGCTGGATTCATGTTACTTTTTCGTACAAGTAGAATTTATACAAACAATTGTCTTTCTTTCTAAGGAAGACCATTCGTAAGGTTGTTTACTTTTTACCGTGATTACAATTAAGCTTATCTATACTTAATATATAAAGCTGAAGAGTTTGTTTCTTTGTTTGTTTGAACGCGCTAATCTCAGGAACTACTGGTTCGATTTGAAAAATTCTTTCAGTGTTAGATAGCTTATTTATCGAGAAAGGCTATAGGCTATATATCATCACGCTACGAGTAATAGAAGCGGAGCAGCAATGAAAATTGTTTCAAAATCGGGGGTATTTTTTCATATTTAGAGCTTCCGCTGCGTAAACGGTTATAGTTACACAAAAGTTATGTATGAGAGTATTGTTCTTCTTTTAAAGGTCTACAAAAAAGTCCGCGACAGCATATGTCTATCTTTTAAGGTTAGCTCACTATAACATATTTTATGCTAAAAAATCTGAAATTGACCCCCAAACCTTTAAAGTTGGATAAATGAAAGTACCGTGTTATCCCGAATTTAATGCGAGCGAAGCCGCGGGCAAAAGCTAGTTTTAGATAAGGAGTAATTCTTAATTACTCCTTATCCTCCGGTGTGTTTCCTACCGTATGGAAGGAAGCTCAAATTATCCCACTACCTAAAAAACCTAATCCTAAATCTCCTTCTGACTACCGACCCATCTCCATTCTACCCTTCCTCTCCAAAGTTCTCGAAAGGTTGATTCATCAACAGCTTACATCTTTCCTATCCACGAACAACCTTTTGAACTCCTTCCAATCAGGCTTCCGTCCCGGTCATAGCACGACTACCGCGTTGGCACACGTTTCGGATGACATTCGACTGGGGATGGAAAATCAGAAGTTGACAGTGATGACGTTGCTTGATTTTAGTAATGCGTTCAATACAGTCGATTTTGATATTCTGCTCTCCATCTTGCGCTCTCATAACATATCTCCAACGGTGGTTGAATGGTTTCATAGTTACCTGTATGGGCGCCGACAACGCATTCGCGTTGAAGACACCTCTGCGTGGTGTTATACTTCTGCCGGCGTTCCGCAGGGTGGCATCCTGTCACCTCTTCTGTTTTCTATTTTTATTAATTCTATCACTCTTCCGCTATCATTTGTATGCAGACGATCTCCAAATTTATACACAAGCTCCGCTTTCTGATCTCTCTGTCGCTTTTGAGGCTACCAACAGAGACCTCACCAGTATTGCTGAGTGGAGTCGTTCCATCGGCTTGATGGTTAATCCAGTGAAAACTCAGACCATCATCATAGGTAGCCATTGGTATATTGCTCGGATTAAGCATGATTTGTTACCCCAGATAATCTTTGATGGAACTCCTATTCCCTACAGCCGTAAAGTTAAAAACCTGGGCGTAATGTTTGATGACTCTCTTTTGTGGAATCACCAGGTATCAGAGGTAAGTAGGAAGGTGTTTGCCGCGTACGGGTCTCTTAAGCGTCTTAAAAATCTATTGCCGACCAAAACCAAAATCAGTTTGGCACATTCGCTTCTCCTTCCTATACTGGATTATGCAGACGTTTGTTATCCTGATTTATCAGTTCAACTATTAAACAAGGTCAAACGTCTGCAGAATCTCTGTATTAGATTTATATTTGGCCTGTAGAAGTATGACCACGTCTCTTCTTATAGGTCCCAACTTTAATGGCTGCCTATTGCCCGTAGAAGGGACTGCCACATTCGATCCCTCCTTTACTCTATTCTTTCCCACCCTTACACCCCTCCGTATCTTAAAGATCGCTTTATTTTTCACTCTGCAACCTTGGTCCGCAATTTGCGTGCCAGTTCTAAATTAACGCTTGACCTGCCGTCTCACAAGACTGACTTCTATGCGAGGTCTTTCACAGTTCGAGCAATCAAGCTGTGGAATTCCTTGCCTGAGGACATTCGTCGTGCACCGTCTCTTGAGACTTAAGAGCCGAATTATAAAACATTACTTGGAACAAAAAATCTCTTTGTGATCTTTACTTTCTTTCACTTTTATTCCTGTGCTGTAGGTACTGTATCTGTCATTCCTTTCATATAATTCTGATTGTAGTTTGTTTTATCCTATCTTCCATTAGTCAGTTTATGTATTAGTTTATTATATACTATTTATTAGTTTATTCTTTAATTATTTATGTAGTAGTGTGTACTTAGTATATGTACTATTTTGTTATAATTTTGTAGTTATTTAGAATAACGATTTTACTGGTTTTGCACTAGCCCGCTGACCGTTACGCATTATTCTTTCATCCAAAGGTTGCCTGGAAGAAATTGCTACCTAAGCAATAAGGCCGCCCATGTTGTACTTGTTTTTTTTCTGTTATCTGTTGTTGTATGTTTTTTTTTACGTGCAATAAAGTATTTTTTATCTTTATCTTATTTAGCCTTGGTGGCTCATTAGTGTGGACTGTTACCATCCAATCTGGATGGTGCAGTTCAAATCCCGCTAAGTACTAATGAATGAATTTTCGGAATTATATGTACTTTTACCCGATGCTCTCACGTTGAAGAAAATCATCGTTAGGAAATCTGCGCAAACCTATGATTTGCGTGAAATCGGCCAATCCGCACTGGGTCCGCAAGGACAACTTAGGCCTATAAACCCTTTACGGGAAGGCTCGTGCCTCTCGGTTAAAACAAAAATGAGCTTATGATGATGAAATTGTACAAGTAGTTATCCTTTTAATATCCCAATAAATATTAGGGGCTTAATAAGACCAACGAAAATATAATCGAATGAAATTAAAATAATCTGCTTTAATGACATTGATACATATATGGTTTGGTCCACGTGGAAATCATTAGAGTAGGCCGTCGTTCAGCAGTAGACCTATGAGACTTCAATTATTACGGTTTTTAGGGTTCCGTTCCGTAGCCAAATGGCAAAAAACGGAACCCTTATAGATTCGTCAAATGTGTCCGTCTGTCCGTCCGTCCGTCCGAATAAAACAACCCCTTTTTACTTCGAAACTATAAGCACTACACTATTCAAACTTCGTACGTATATGTATTCTGTGAACCGCTGTTAGGTTTTAATAAGAAACTGGAAAAAAATTAATATATTTTGGAGTTTCCCTTCCCGCCCTTGTGGGGTATCAATGTGTAGAGCTTGAAAAATGATATATGAATAGTTTGCGCGAGAGACGACTCCACAGTTGTGTCCCCCCCCCCCCCTCTAATTTCTAAACTATGGGGTTGATAAAATCGAAAAAAATTTTGATGCACATTACCATAAAATCTAACAACGAAATTTAGTTTGAACGATTTCTGGTATGTTTTTTTTTATACGTCAAGAACGGTGAACCACATTTTTTTATTAAAGCTGTAGTAGGTGCCTAAGTAAATAAAAATTACTTTATTTTATGTTAATCGCAAATCGCCCGTGCAGGGTTCCGCACGGGCGATTTGCGATTCGGGCACTCGCGCTTGGCCAATTTTTGAAATATTTGATTCATTAATTCTTTTTTAC
Source organism: Leucinodes orbonalis (assembly GCA_019425675.1). Lineage (NCBI taxonomy): Eukaryota > Metazoa > Arthropoda > Insecta > Lepidoptera > Crambidae > Leucinodes > Leucinodes orbonalis. The sequence goes on along the minus strand of PQWD01013547.1, from coordinate 14,606 downwards.
TTTTCTTCATACAAAACAATGCGATAATCTTTCATGTGAAATATTTAAACATCGCTCATACAAATATTGAAATAAACTTATGAAAATGCACACCTTAAACTCTGACGTCAATATCCGGAATATGCACATGTATATTATATTTTCAAACTTACCTTTTATAGTTTGCCCTAAAGCTTATAATAACAATCATAATGAACACGTTTAAAAAGATACGTATATTATGCATTCATCCAAGCATTCGATACAGCCTTTAGGCCGTCACTTGCATTGTGCAACGTGCAACTGACGGCTGCAATCTGATTGCAACTCGATCTGTGACGTAAATAGGCCGCCCGTCGCAAATGTTCCGTGACGACAATAGGGAACTCTTACTGTAAAGAACGATATTCTGTAACTGACACATGTTCTATAACAAGTGCATAATACAACACTGCCCCTGTAGTCTACTGCGTTCGGCGTTGGTTTGGATCCCTGCGTGATCCGACGTGGATTCGACAATGATATAAAAAAGTATAGATTCGTGATATGCTCACAAAACAATCGTAAAAAGTGTTCCAAATGCAGTGACAGCACACATACACATATTTCGAATGAGCGTACATTTACCTAAACAAAAAAGTACAAAAACTAAAAAAAATGATTTTCATGTCTCATACACGTATGTGGTATTTATATTTATGTATATGTAGGTCTTAAAAAAATATATTAAAGTATGTAATATATTTATTTCTATAAATTGAATAGTTTGCACGCGAGACACTCCCAAAGTTGAATACTAGATGTCTTTAACACAAATGTCACGTATAACGATTACTAAACGACAGATTCACTTCTCAATGTATATAACATTATCACAGAATAATTTCCTCGCTTTGCTCCAGAGGAAATAAGTTCCTACTGACTACAATTGCAGGATGTAACTGCAATGGAAATTTCTTCACGTGTCTCGAATACGCAACTTTGCCGGTTACGCGGAAAAACCGGTTGTAAATGGCTTATAAGGAGTTCTGGGCGGTTCAGGCTTACTGTCCACTGAACATTGGATTTCAGATATCACGTTGTTTGGTCGCCAGAGCCTCCTTTATTAAGGCCCGTATTCTAGAACGAGACTCAGGTGTTAATCTCTACTTGACGACCCATTTGGTGTAGCGGTTGAGACGTCGGCTTCAACACCATGGGCTCCGTGTTCTATCCCCGGGCAGTACAAACATTTGTGTGCATGAACATGTCTGTTTGTAATGGTCTGGGTGTTTTCTATGTACAATATGTATGTATTTACAAAAGAAAATATAAGTATGTATATCCGATGTCTAGTACCCATAAACTGGCTTCAAGCTTAATTTGGAGCTAGATGGCGCTGTGTGAATGTCAGTGGATATTTATTTATTTACTTGAATAGAGTTAGAAAGAGATATTCTAACTCAGATATATTATTTCTAACTCAATTTAAGTAAGAGTCAACGTTGAGACTCGTTCTAGAATACGGGCTTAATTCATTTATATATTTATTCAGTTTGACCTTTTTTTCTTGTTTCAGGACGGGATGTCATCGAGTTGTGCCAAGTCAGTGATATCAGAGCGGGAGGTGTGCCAAAGGTAACTTTTAGTCTAAATTCCTTTTGTGAGTTCGTTTTCGTGGGCACTTTATCCTTACCTATAAGAATTTTAAACATATATTCTATAGGCGACAGAGCCTTCAGAATTTGGATTAAGAATTCTTTAATAAATCTCACTCAAAAACTAAATCAAAATCGGTCCACTCGTTCGGGAGTTATAGTGCCACAGACAGACACACAGACTCACTCACACACAGACACACAAACACGTCAAACTTATAAACCCCTCTTTTTGCGTCGGGGGTTGAAAAGTGTCCACGCCGAAATTTTTCACATCGCGTTCGCGTCGGTTGGGCAGAATTAAAATCGAAATCCATTAAGCTGTTTAGACGTGATTCTTCACGTAAGAAACATCACAACTCATACACATTCGCCTTTATGATCACACAATCATTGTTATATTTTGGGATGCTTGCTGGATTCATCTGAGTAGATAACGACAGTCCGAACCAGTGGTTGACATTTGACATTCATAAGTGTTCTAAATTGAATAAACACTTTATTTTATTTTATGTTTAGGGGAGGCCTTCGTTCAGCAGTGGACGTTCTAGGTTGTAATGATGATGATCTGACGGGTTAAAATATCGATTATATAAACTCTTTTTAATTAAAATAATGTCATTTAATCATGTTTAGTATCGTAAACGTACAAGATATTTCCTTCTTCTCTACTTAATCGTCTTGTTATGTGTATTTTTGGAGTCCGCAATAGCACGTATATCACGCGACCCATGATCCATAAACACCCAATCGACCAGCCTCACTATTTCCGAAACTGATGCTTATATACCTAAACAATGTGGTGGTTACTTCTCAATGGCGATCAATGACAGAATCTGTAGCACAGTAACTATAATTTATTTTCTAGAAATAGGCAAAGCTGTTTTGGTAAAGCTGTATCGATAAAAGATTATATATTTAGTTAGTTATTATTTTTATTTCTTACTATATTTCTTGCTTTGCTTTTGCACATTTAACTTATTTTTCATAATTTTTACAAGTACACTCATGAAGGTTGTCTGGAGTATTTCCTCTCATGGAGGTTGTCCGGAAAAGATTGCTTTATAGCGATAAGACCGCCTTAATTGTACTTTCAGTTTGGTTCTTAATTTATTATGATGTTTTTTTTATTTTCTGTGCAATATAGATTATTATTCTTGTTTTCGAAACCCTTAAGATTCACGGGCCAAATAGTGGACCGGCCGGCTTGGAAGGCATGTGTGAGATTAATACCTGTCTATCAGTTGTTGGTCTCCTTCAATGCCGCTTTGTCATGGTCAGGCGTATCACTTACCATCAGGTGCATCCTGATCGTCCTGTTCGCTTTGTAACATAAAACAACTATTAGGACACCGAGGGAAGAGTAAGTGCTGAGAATTCTAATCTACGAATAATGATAATAATGCCATGCCATAATCACACACAAAATACGAAAGCTACGATTTTTATTTTGCTTGAATACCACACAAAGCAGCTAGATTTCGCTGACGTCATTATGTACCGACGACGTCAGTCAAATATTGTGTTACCATGTTTGCAGCCGTAATGCTAGCACACTGTTAACCTCCAGTCTCGGCCGGTAACGCCCTAACGAGTCATAAGCATACATGGTGCGAAGTAGCTGTTACGTTTACTTGTGTAGTTACGAATGTAGTCTTAGGGAGTCGATAGGTCTGGTTAGGTTAAATAGGATGAATGTTTTGTAAAATGGATTTAGTTTACGCATATAATTGGTAAATCTTATTTTTAAACTCTTCAACCGCACATTCCAATGTCCTAATGGACACAAATTATTTTCTATTTTAAGTTCTATATTACAAAATATATAAATATGCGTCGGTGGCTCAGTGGTGTGGACTGTTGCCTTCCGATCGGGAGGACGCAGGTTCAAATCCCGCCACGTACTAATGTGATTTCGAATTTTTGAAATTATATGTACGTAATCCGCCGGTCTTACGGTGAAGGAAAACATCGTGAGGAAACCCGCGCACGCCTGGGAAGAGATTCAAAGGTTGTGAAGTCGGCAAATCCGCACTGGGCCCGCGTGGAAAACTAAGGTATATATACCCTATTTGGGTAGGCTCGTGCCCCTCGGTGGGGACGTTTAATGAGCTCATATGAATGATGATGATAAAAAAAATTAACACCATCAAAATGAAGAATTCGGAACCTCTAAATATGGGATTGTTTACTGGAATAACAAAATGAACCCGGCTTAATAATATTTATGATGGAAAGAGGTTCATTTGGTTGTTAACGCGCTGTAGTAAACTCGTCTTATCTTATCAACGGGGTCTACGTACTACGTAGTCATAAGTGACCTGACCCGAGCCTCAGGACTTCTTTTGGTTGCCGGTTGTACTGACTACGCTTATATTTTTGGGTCCAATTACGAAAAAATAATCGCTACTTTTTATTCCTGTCTATGCATTTTGTAATTTATGCTAAATAAATTTTACTTACTATATGAATCCAAATTTACATTTTTTATTTATTTACGCATTTAATGGTGCGTCAGTGGCTCAATGGTGTGGACTATTCTACAATCTGTAGCAGGTTCAAATCCCGCCACGTGTCAATGTCTTTAAGTATTTTCGAAATTTCATTTTGGACCGCGTGGACGACGATACCCTACGGGTAGTCTCGTTCCCCTCGGTGGGGACGTATAATGAGCTGATGATGATGCATTTTGTAATTGATAAAGTTTTCCAAAACTAAAATATCTATCATACATTTTAACATCGCTCATTTATTTTTAAACGAAACGGCACTAAACACGAGCATCGCTCGTCCTGACCCATATTTGGGTCACTGGATCCTCAAAAATAGACGCCATTATGTTAATGGGCAGGTCGATTTGCCGCCTCTTTGTCAATGATAACGGACCCTCCATAGTGACTAGAGATCCTCCGTCTCCAGTGTTGTGGATCATTAACTCAAGTGTCCGGTGTTATGTTTCTACTTTTATAAGTTATTATTTGTGAAACGACTCACATGTTCTTTTAATGTATCATCGTAAGATTTTTCTGCCTTTTATTGACAAAAAAAAATCAAATCTCTGTTAAAAACTTGTAATGATCAAGCCTAAAAGACACCAAGATTGTAAGTACTCGAATATGGTAAAACAGTGACACTTTGTTTGGGCGAAGAACCAATGAATTAACGATATCGTTTCGACAAGAGGAAGTCTTACTCATGGTCACGTCTACATCAGATCACCACAGAAATATATGTCAAACAAAGTGTATAAAAAAGCTTTATCTACCTTCTCTTTGAGGTAAAGATTTATGAAATTATAAGTAATTGTCATTATATTGTCTCATCTCCCCCAGGACTCGAAGCTGAGCTCCAATCTGCTAAACAAGCACGGTGACAGTTTGGAGGACAAGTCGCTGACCATCTGCAGTGGAACTGACTACATCAACATCAACTACCAGCATGTCGTGTGCCCTGATGCGGCCACAGCTAAGGTCTGTTTCTTTCACCTAGAACTCTTAGTCGATAGGTTCTTTTGATCTACGTGATTCCTTCTTATCATTCGTACTACGAGTACTTTTACTGACATATTGAGGCTTGGATACTGAATACAGTTTATTTATGAACAAAAATAGGGCGAGCTTTTCCGAAGTATTTTTTAAGGATAGGAAGAAAATTTCCGATGACAGTAATTTAGGTCACAATCAAAGCAAATTCCAAAGCCTCCTTTGGAAGCAACTTCAAAAATAACAGTAACCAGATATTACTAACACAGGCACCGTAGTTTTCGTAATCATTTGTTGAGTTGGAAATTGTTTTTTGACAAATACAGTTGTTAAAGAGTTCGAAATCTAATTTTATGGACACCAGAAGTTAAAGGTTGGCCATCTATCTACTTGTGAAAATTAGCTTGCATGTAATAACTTAAAAAAATTAATTAAAAAAAAGAACATGTAATAACCCAGTGTGGTAAACACGACAGCCATTTTGCTAATACTCGTAGTTGTACAGAAGATTGTGATCATTTTATTTGAATTAAGTTATGGATAGTAAACTAGAAGTCTTCGGAGGTCACTATATAACTCAAATCAAATACTCAAAAATAAATCACAAGAGAAATCGGGTTCAATCCCCGATTTATTTTCTCAACTGCCCCAGATTTCGGATGAGTTTTTGCGAATTGCAAACGGTGATTCCCAGATGTTAAATGAGACCATACGTTATGCAAAGATTCTGGTGCTTTAATTTTTATCAATACTGTATTTATATTTAAGTATCTAATGATTTTCTATGGTGTAACCCAAGGTGTGGTTGGAAGGCTTGAGGAAGATAACCCACAATGTAAAAGCGAACAACTTCTGCCCAATGACTTGCCTGAAGAAGCAGTAAGTCGCATGACGTTGTCGGTGCATGCAGTAGTACATAGATTTGGTGTAACCGCTTACTAAGAACGTGTATCGATGTTTTTATTTGCGAATTTAAAACCCCATACATACTGACTGTTTACTGAATCTTTAATTCGTTCCGTTGTTACAAAATCGTCTTAAAATGTGTGACATCAACTCAAGGATTGATAATAATTCCAGATTGAGTGGATTCTGAAGAGAAATCTGAATTAAGTGATTAAATTTTGTATATTCGAATACGTGGTCACAGAAACAAAAAAGCTACGAGTACCAACACGTACCGGAAGCTTTTAAGCTTTTTTATCCGGTTGTGAGCATGGATGCTGCAAAACTTTGTGCAATGTATGATAAGGGCATTGCAGGTTTCACTAATTTGGAAAGAGAATTCTGTGCTTCGTTTGGCATAAAACCAAATCAGAGGCATACAATTTAAAACTGATACTAGGGATGGTCCATTCATCATCCACCATATAAGAGAAAAGTATAGAGAAAGTGAAAATGCGCTAAAGTAATTTGACTTTATGTGTAATAAGATTTCCATATTAACTACGTCATCCTTCAACCCATTTCTTTATTATATTAAACAAAAAGATTTAGATTTGTGTTCAAGTAAATGTATGTACCTCAAAATTTTGCAAAATATTTATGGGTGTTGATGTCACATACCTTTAAATGAGCCGTATGATTAATATTTTAAAAGAATCAGTAAGTGTCAGTATGTAGTACTAATTGCATGTTTTATATGTTTCTTTTGGTTTGCTTTACCCCAAAGGTTTGGAAGGAGAGCCTGCGCGAAGTCACACACAACAGCAAAATCAACAATGTCTGTCCGAGGACCAATCTAATGAAACAGTACGTAGTTGATGGGCTCTAGTTAACTGTTACTAACACTTCAGCATGCCAATACGGACTTTCTTCCGATAAGTGTTTTAGTAAATTGCGCTTAACCCTTTTACCGCTAATGACGCCTTAAGGCGCCAGACACAATAGTCTGGATTCCCAGCGTTCAGTGGGTTAAAGATCGCGACTAAAAAGTAAACCCAGATATTGCAGTAATGGTAGCCAAAATGGTCGAAACTGCTGTTTATGCAAAAATAGAGATCAAGTCGAAATCTAAGAGAACGCATGTTCCTATATACTCAGGGACATATCATACTTAAGTTTACTTACTTCAGTTAGTTAAACAGGATACTTAAAATCAGTTTAGCCAAAATCTCGACTCTCTCGAGTGCTTATAGCACTTATTGTAAGGATGGAAGAACTGACATGGTATGTACAATTGTGAGTAGATACATAAAGTCTTGGTCTGTACAATCTATGTAGTATAGTTAACCAGAACCTGGATTAGATAACCGAGACTATATAAATGATGATTTTTTTATACGAGTCCCTAAATATTGTTCTCATCTACTGACCAACTATTCCTCAACAACTAAGGTCATACAACATCCACTTCTAGACAAAGTTTCCTGATCCCAATGAATGTGAACATTGAGGAGCTATGGGCTGTAACCTGCTGCGCTAGTCCAGTGCGTTTTGGTTGCTCTTCAAACTCTTGGACTTTTGGGAAATATCGGCGGTGCTAGTGACATGGTAGTTCCTCAAAAGTACAAGCTTCTTGCTTAAATTGGGAATAGACGCAATGTGTGAATGTAAAAAATAGTTGTGTTCGGGTAGCATATTTTATAACCTTATTGCTTAACACAATAAGGTTATATAATATAATTATTTAAGTACCGCTGATATTCGCACAGCGCCAGCGCCATCTTGCCCCAAGTTAAGCGTAAAGTTTATAGAATGGATGCTAAACAACGGATAAAAAATCTTACTTATGTCCTTTTTTGCAAATACATACTGTACTTAGAAACACCCAGACCAATAGAAACATACATTCTCATGTACATAAATGTTTGTGCTCGGGTATCGAACCTAGAACCCATGTAGTAGCTGACGTTTCAACCATTAAACCCAATGAGTATATGAGTTTCACTTATAGGTTATTATCTATGATACGAAGATTCAACGACTCTGTAAGAAATCCCCAAAACGTGTCTTTCCCTCGGTAGGAACCGAGACGTTCTAGTTTCCAAATTGGTGAATAATTAACTTGGCGTGCAACGTACACCTATTGGTAACCCAGTTCCAGTGTAAACTTCACTATTTCGTAGCTCCGAAAGCTCAGCGCTGTACATTGTTTCAATCGAAATTTAGCGTCAACTTTGAATTAAATTTCTGCTTCCGTCGACTAAAGATCGCAGCTTTGTATGTAAATTTTATAAATAGGCAGGGGTTAGATTAGGTTACATTATAAAAAGGCAGGAAAACAGCTTCGTGAAAAAGTCACTTTGTAAGATTTTTTCCAGTTTGATTAGCACATTGCAGGTTGAAGCAACCTGATTGTGCGAAAAGATTGTCCGATTCGGAGGTCAGGATTGAGCTGTCAGTCCCGGCTATAATTTTAGCATATTATGATATATTTCCATTTATACATACATAAAATAAGAGATTTTGTAGAAGTAATTATCACTATTAGAGGATGTATATAGTTTGGGATAATGCACTAAACTACAAAGTTTGATGATTAGCTTTTTATTAACATCACGACAGTAAAGGTGACATGGTTAAGGTGGTAGTAGCTAAATGACGACTACTAGGAATCGGTCAGCGTGGAAGTCATTAGCCTTTGTTCAGCTGTACACATAGTATAATATTAGGCTGTAATGATGATGATTTCGAGAGTATATAATATATTTCATACTATGGCTCTTTAGTCAACTCATCCCGCTGGGAACTTTTTAATTATTTTTAGTGGTCAACTCATCCCACTTCAATATCAGAGGTAATATATTGAAATTTACGTACACTTGGGCAAACTTCTTTAGGAAAAAATAAACACCATTAGCTTGTTATATAATTTAAATCACATGTGTTTGCTTATAAACTAAATCTAGCACAACAATATTATCTAGAAAAAGTACTCATTATTATTAAAAGTACTCATTATTATTAAAAGTACTCATTATTATTTTGGTCTCTAGTTATATAACAATATAAAACGGGCTTATTCGCAAAACGTCTTTCGCAGATTGTCGCGATGGGGACTTGAGTTTTTGAGGAATGATAAAAACAAAGTTTGGTTTTTGTTATCAATTGTTTAACTAGAATAAAAACGATATTTTCATTATTGAGATGCCATTTGGCGTTATTTAGACGCATTTTTTTACACCCTTTGAACACAATGAAACGGTGTTCTAAGGGTTAGTCAAAAATGGAGCTTCATGAAATAATAAAGTATTGATTTTAATGAGAGATTTGTGCATTTGTAGTTACGTTGTTGTATTGTTCGTGACTGTACAAAACATGAAATGTATCTGTGGTATCAGTTAACCAATTTGAGGTCAACTCATCCCGCAATAAGTTCAGTTGACTAAAAAAATACCGCTCATCTGTATGTCGAACCGTCAATATATGAACAGGCAGCTTTATTCCAGAAATGCGTCCAATTTGTTCCCAAGCCCAAAATCACTTAATCCTTGGTTTTCTCTTGATGGCATGGTTGACCTCCTTTTTTACTTTTATATTGGCCCGGACTTAAATAAGTGCGTTATACATTTTGCGGGTTAGCCTGTTGGATATTTGCTGACAGCGTGTTTTATCTTGGTTGATAGTTTAATGGAACTTTGACTTCAGAAAGGGTAGATTATCTTGTGCATGCAGAATATATCTTTTTTTATTTCATTACTTCTTAAGGTAGTCAGAAGAACTAATCAAATACCTAACAATAAAATACCTATCTACACTGCTAGGCTAAAAAAGACACCTTCACTATTAGTCGAATTGCTAAGTAAAGCCGAATTTGAAAGCCAAAAAAGAACAATTATGACTGTGTCCCTAATACAAACATATATAAAAATAATTGACGATTCAGGATTTATTTTTAAAAAAATCCATGGGAATTTACACATGGTCTGCCCCAATTTAAGCAAGTACTAAGTGAATACCAAGCAATAAATAGATTTTGCTCTATGCAAAAATCGATGTACAACACAAAAACAATTAAATACCGAAACATAAAAATGTACAAATGGCGTCCTTATTGTTAACAATAGTGTTCAAAATGCGATGTTCCATTTCCAGTTGGATGCGGCTATGTTTCCTCACGGATCCCCGTGGAAAAGTCCCCGTGAAGGTAGTGGCCAGGACCTTCGCATCAGGCAAGACTGAGAAGCTGGTGTACCAGTGCCTCTCTGAACTGGGCCTGCCGTCTGGCAAAAACGAAGCCATGGAGAAAGAGGCGTTCACGTTTGACAAGTTCTACGCGTTGTATCACAAAATCTGCCCGAGGAACGACATTGAAGAATTGTTCAGATCTATGTGAGTAATTTTCGGTTATTAATGGTGTTTTGCTGCTTGCAAATATCAGAAATGAGAACATCTGTTTCGGAGGGGCACTGTAACTAGAAAACCCGGGTATAAGTGCCCTGACATCTGTTGTCTTAGGTGACAGGGGCAGTGTGGCGTTGATGGAGAAAAATAACTGTCTATCAGTTGTTGGTCCCAATCAATGCTTCCCTGTCATGGTAATGCGTATCACTTACCATCAGGTGAGCGTCGTCACCATCTTGTACACTTTGTAACATAAAAAACGATACTGAGTAGTCTAGGTAGAAACCGCCGCAGTGCCAGATCTCGTCCCGTGAAATAAAAGTGTTTAACACTTCTGTGTTTCGAGATGAGGGCACTGTAACTCGTAAAATTACCGGGTTTATGAGATAACATCTGTCGTCTCGGGTGACGGGCGCAGGGCAGTGTTGGCAGAAGATAAAGACTGGTACCTTTTTAATCCCACCAGCACTACACCTGCCATGGTCAGGCATTAGGTCTAAGAGATACCCTTACCACCAGGTGACCGAACTGATCGTTCCGTTTACCTTATGACATAAAAAAGAACAGCAGCCACGTCACGAGCAAATAGATGATTCCGTACTACAAAAGGCACTTTAAGCAGACAGTCCAAACAATATTGCGATTGAAGTCGTTAACGTTCACCAATCCTCAATGGGTATTGGGCCCGCGTGCCCCAATCTCCTCAAAGTCATGCTGTGGGGGAAGCCTGTGCCCTTCAGTGGAGTGCCGATTCTGAAATCTCAGGATAACATGTTTGAATTAATGGTATGAAAGCTCCGTTTCTTCCATAGAACACAAGGCAAGTCGGACCGTATCAACTTGGAGCAATTCGTGAACTTCCTCAACGAGAAGCAGCGAGACCCGAGACTGAACGAGATCCTGTATCCGTTGTACGATGAGAAGAGGGCTGCGGAAATCATCACCACTTACGAACAGAACGAAGAGGCGAAGAATGAAAGTATGTATTCATAGCTTAGAGAAACTATAAAATCACGAAGAAATGCCACCCAAAAATGACCGAACCGCATGACACAAACATATAGGTAGTTATTGTTATATTAAGCGCGTAAAATTTTTCTTTTAAAATTTGACCTGAACGCGTCATAGAAAGAGTACAAAATTAAAAGCACGAGCACACGACTATGACATATAGCGAGCCACGTGATTATGAATTAAAATTCTGCCCAGCTGACGCGATGGGCAGACTTTTGCTGCGGACACATTTGAGTGAGTTTGTGCATCTAGTTAATTATGTGGCTCATAACAAAATCTTTAAATGTACACTTTTGACAAATTCAAACAAACTTTTGTACTCTTGAGTTTCATGGGTGCTTCTTTCTCAGCAGGCAAGCACTGAAGCGTTTTTTTTTCATCTATCAAAATTCATTCCCTTTAGTATCTTATTGCAATGTCAAATAATGTTTTTTTAACATATCTTCTTGAATTCCTTCCAGAGTGCCTGACAAAAGACGGTCTAATCCGTTACCTGATGTCAGACGAGAACGCGCCAGTATTCCTCGACCGGCTCGACTTCTATATGGATATGGACCAACCTTTGGCTCATTACTACATCAACTCATCCCACAACACCTATCTATCTGGAAGGCAGTTCGGCGGGAAGAGTTCAGTTGAGATGTACAGACAAGTCTTGCTGGCTGGATGTCGGTGAGTTATTTTGAAATTTGGTTTTTATGAAAAATGGAAGGCATTGGGAAATTTACTTAAGTCGTTACAGCATTGCAGAATAATAATTGTTGACGAAACGATAAAAACACAAAGCCCTTGAATAGTGTGAAAAGGCTTTTTTCTGGGCAAGCTCGCTCCATCTTAGAGCTCGTCTCTTCCACTAGGATAGTCTGTGCTCATGAGTAAGCTCATCATAAATAAAAAAAGAACAATACGTCCTGCCCGTACTAACATACGCAGCTAAGACATAAACACTGACTGCGGGGTAAGTTCACAAGTTTAAAGTAACGGGCAGGCAGGCGACTCGCAGGATCAGCTTGTTGAAGTTGACAGTCATTTGAAGTAGTAGTGGGCTGGTCACGTACGCCACAGAACTGATGGCCATTGAAGCAGACAAGCTCTGGAGTATAGGACGCTTTCCGGCCTGGATGGACCGACAACTTACGATCGCTGGTGGTGGCTGGATTGTAAAACCAGAGGACCGGGATATCTGGAGCTGAATGGACCTTTATCCAGCAGTGGACTGCGATAGATTAGAGAGAGAAATCAGTAAAGAGTAAGTCTTGCTTTGCCTAAAATCATGATAGAATGACAGTTGACGACAAACGTATATCTCAGTAGGCTGCTCCTGGGGGCTTCTACAGATTAATATTGTTTATCCCTTATTCTGCACGAAGACTATCTCGTAAAAACAATAGAAAATCTATATGTATGTGAGGATTGTTACTCTGACGATTTTTTCTACTTTTTATCGCTTTAGATATTTCATACTTAAGCAAATAAGGTTTTTTTCCAAAGATTGTATATAGTTTCCTTCTAACTTGACTATGCCAGAAAACTTCAGACCAAAAATACCATAAAAAACTGACTAAATAAATAGATTCATTGTCGCGTATAATACATTTTACGTATAATACAAATATAAAACGATTCCTTGAACCCACGCTTTAATTAGCAGAAAGAGCTGGTGACCCTTTTCTAATGCAGATGCCACGCGCCATTTTGTTCCCTCCAATCTGTCTATAACAGATAAAAAGTTTGACGACGCGAAATTGGAACACGCTAATTATGAAAACGCTTTTTAAGAAAACGACTCCGTTTTAAACTGGGTGTTTTAATGAAGGCTTTGTGGACTATTTTCTTAGCCAATTAATTTAATATCAAGTTATTGGCGGGCGTTTATCTTTGGTAGCGTCTATTATAGGGTAAGAAAGTTTTGTAATTCTCTTTTATATGTTACGAGAAATGGATCTCTCGCCGTGAATTTGTACCTAATAGATAAAGAACGAATGTAAACTTAAATATCTGAGCTACTTTCAATCTAAAAAACGCCTTAATTGTATTCCTATTTCTATGGCATTACAACACCATGACATTATAAGATAATATACTGAGGCATTTGAAGAAATTTCTTTGCAATTTAAAAATTTAGGATTGTATTTTGGTAATTATAACGCTACTTTGATATATTATGTGTATTCGATTGTTGAGTTGGTTATCACATATGCTCACATTTGCGGTGCCCCGACATGATGTCACGTGTGCAGTGTTTATTATATTTAAATAATAAATAGCCACTGACATTCACACAGCTCCATCTAGCCCCAAGTTAAGCGTGAACCCTGTAGTATGGGTACTAAACAACTGACAAACATCCTTTTTTTTGGAAATACATACATATTATACATAGAAACACCCAGACCAATACAAACAGACAAATTCATGCACACAAATGTTTGTTCTGACCGCGGATCGAACCCGTAGCCCTTGGTGTAGTAGCCGACGTCTCAACCATTACACTAAATGGGTCGTATAATATTTATTACACATTTGTAACCATATTGTGACAAATAAATAAATCTCTTCCCAGGTGCGTGGAACTGGACTGCTGGGACGGCAAAGGGGAGGATGAAGAGCCAATCATAACCCACGGCATGGCGATGTGCACCGACATACTGTTCAAAGACGTCATCTACGCGCTAAGAGATACAGCCTTCGTGACGTCAGACTACCCCGTCATACTGTCCTTCGAGAATCACTGCTGTAAGGCGCAACAGTACAAGCTAGCCAAGTACTGCGATGAGATCCTCGGCGATTTACTGCTGAAGGAAGCCTTGCCTGAACATCCTGTGAGTAAATAATCATTTTTTTTACTTTTTAAACTAAACCTAAATTAATAATAAAATAATAATAAATAAATATCCACTGACATTCACACAGCGCCATCTAGCACCAAGTTAAGCGTGAAGCCTGTATTATGGGTTACTAAACAAGGGATAAACAAAACTTATATACATTTTTTTGTAAATACATACTTACACATTATACATAGAAATCACCCAGACCATTACAACAGACATGTTCATGCACACAAATGTTTGTACTGCCCGGGGATCGAACCGGAACCCTTGTGTTGCAGTCGACGTCTCAACCGCAACATTGAATGGGTCGTCAATTAAATCAAATTAAGCATTTAGCTTGTTATATGAGTGCTATAATTATAATAAAGCTCACG